>APFE030888945.1:64521-91403 GCA_000404065.3 Pinus taeda | reverse complement strand
GCACTACAGAGCTTGATAAGCTCTGACCCAAACAAATTTTCCCCAAGGTCTTCAGAGCTCCTTTTGTACCTACTAGCCAGGGTAGGGTCTTCGTCTAACCAAAGAGGATTAGGGTTGGAATGATTGCTTAAAATAACAGCTTGGTTGCTTGAAGTTCGGGCATTGAAATCCCCTAACAACGCAATAAAGGTACTAGTATATATGGATTGTACAACTACTAAATGAATGCGTTAAAACAAAGAGTTCTTTTAATCAATTTATGATAAATGTATATGAAAAGAAAATAATTGATGTATTCATTGTTTCACAATAAAAATTCAAAAAATTATTAAGGGAAAATTTTACATTAAAAAAAATCATATTATTATTCTTATTATTATTATAATTATTAGAATGATTAAATATTAATAATTTAATTTATATTTATTTAAAATAAATAAAGAAAAAAATAATAATAAGTAATAATAATTGTTAAAAGTTTAATGTGTAGATAAAACTAAAATCATAATTTAACACTAATCAATATCATATTTTTTTAATTAAACATACATGCTAGTGGGTATGGAATATTTAATCCAACTTGTTGAAGTAAGTGTAGGGTGACCTTGACTTTAGGTTGTCGTTGGAGTGGGCCCTGCCCTCTTTATTGAAAGCCTTGTAACCTCCAAGGGCTCTAAATCCAACATGAGTTCACACATAGTCACCTGGAATATACATATTTGTAATAGCTTGTGGTTATTTAATATGGCAATTGTTTTGGTTTCAGTGTTTTTGGAACATGATTTATTCATTTAATGGTATGGATGCTTAAATTTTTGTATTAGTTTGTGGTTATTTAATAGAGAAATTGTTTCGAGTGATTTTTGTACAGATTATAGTCATTCTTAGGTATCTATTGATAAGTTATTGATAAGTGATTGTGACATTATGGGATGTAAAATCAAGGTGGAGGGAGAGGTCAAACATCTTAGCAAAAAAATAAAAAGATATAATGGATAAATATACAAGATGAGTGATATTAATAAGATTCTTTAGAGTTGTCAATATTTTTTATTCCATGTAAATGGGATTTTCTAAATGTTATTTTTGCACTCACGAGTTTTTTTTCTTAATAATGGTAATTAATAACATTAGAAATAGGGAGAATCTTTTTCATATGGTAAACTTTAAGATTGTGATTTATAAGATGGAAAGCAATTAAAATCGCGGACCATTTGTGCATCAAATCATTATTGAGACGTACTATGTATTATGTTATTTAATTTTTGTATAATTCCTCATTGAATTTTATTTAGAATGCTTACTATGTTATATTATACAAAGGCAAAGGGGTATTATGCAAGGGAAATGGTATTTGTCATAGATTATATATATCGATATATTCAACATTTGTTCTATAATTTGTATTTGTGTCAATAATATTATTATATTTTTATTTTCAACTTTAACTTTCTGATATTCCAAATATTTAATAATGCATTAAGCAATTATTTTTTTCATTTTAAGAAAATAATACAATTTCCTTGTGGGCATTATCAGATGTCAATAACCACCATGAATAGAATAAGGCCTCTTATGGATTTATTTCCATTATGATAATCTTCAAGTCTACTAACTTTTATATGTTCAATTTAGCCTTGTAAACAAATATGTCATCTTATGTTAGTTGATACTCTTTTGACATTGTCCCCTTGGGTTCTTACACCAAAAATACCGATACATACTTGAAGTGTTCATCACCTTATAAAGGTTTCATAATTATTTATGTATATCTAATTAGAAAATTGATTATTACCATATGTATTGTGTGTGATTCCATCTAAGTGGATTTGCTACTATTTTCCTTTCCTTTGATGTGATATATCTTGAAGTGAAATTCAATATGAAGAGTCATCCACCTAACTTGTATGAAATTCAATTGAATATGATCAAACTAGTACATTAGCCCACTTTGATCTATCATTAATATGAATTTTCTCCCAAGAAAGTAGTCACTCCACATATTTTGTTTTTCCTAAGCTTCTGAGGACTACATTTCATCATGTCCAATATATCACCTAGATCATCAAGGAGTTCCTTAAGAGATGACTTGAACCAGTGACTTCACATCAAGAAGTGCCTTAAGAGATGACTCGATCACCGTCTATCCAAGACCCCATCGATATTTGCTCCATATTTTTAATGCATCAAGAGTAAAAATGGATGCTGTAATTTAATATATGCTAAACACTTTAACTTGGTTAAAATAAAAAATAAAATAAAAATCAATTATTAATTTTATTAATTTTTATAAATTTTTATAAATTACTAATAGTAATTTTTAAGCTCAGGGTTTATGATAACCCATGGTATTGACCCATGGTAATACCATGGTATTCATGTGAGCATAGAGTATTTAAAGGGAAATTTTACCATCCTAGATCCATCTTAATTCTGGGTCTACCAAGTGCTCAGAGGGATAAATAGATTTCATCCCTCTAAGGGTGGTAGGTGTGGAGTTAAGATGGATATAGATTAGTTTTTATGATAATGAAGATATTAAATAGACTTAGGAAATTATATTGTAAAAACATATTAAGGTGAATGGTTAAAGCTACATTTAGTCACTTCACAAAATTTAGTAAAAAATACCATTATCTTCATTAATATTGCTTTTTCTAATTTAACAAAAAAATTCAAAATAGTGAAACCTTATCACTCTTTCAACATCACCCTCGCAGAAGATTTCCTACCATTTTCAAACATTCTTAATATCGTATCTTCATGAGAAAGTTTAGGTATTCATGTTGGATTAGTTGTTCGAAACATAAAAAGGAAATAAATCTACATGTTACAACGTTGTTAAAAAATGTGAGGCGTATGAGGGTAGTGAATTATGCTAATAAGCAATTTAGATTGGCAGACACGTAATTAAATTTTATTATTTAATTGAGATTTCCAATTAAAAAAATATTAAATCTACATTTATATATTCATATACTAATTGGAAGGCTTCTCACAATGGTCACTTCTTTCAATTAGATCCCCTTCAAGCATTTGGGATACCTAATACTTTCTTATATAGTATAGTTGGGGCTTGCTACTTGTTGGCATGTTGGGGAAAACAAACTTGATGCGTTTTTTTTATCTCGCAGTTCGAGTCTATGGAATAAGAAAGAAATTTGATAACTTGAAAAAAGTGGTAGCTTGAAAAAAGTTGTAGAGAAAAGATTAATCTCTCCTACCTTGATAGAACTCATGGTCAACATCAACACCTACAAGAACTTTGTTGTGGAATATTATCAAAACTAATAGAAGGATATGAAAGAGTGTATTGTAAGGACCTTGACAAACATGGCCACTAAAACTTGGAACATTGTTTGTAGGAAGAGAAAGTTATGTTTCTTTTTTCCAAACATGTATGTTAGTATATTACAGTTTAATGAATATGTTTTCGTATTATCATATCTAGTTTCATACTTTAACAAAACATTTGCCAAGACTTCACAATGTTTTATTATTCAGTAAAAGATTTTCCAAGATCTTACAATATTTTATAATTCAGTGAAAGATTTTCCATCACTGTACAAGATAATATAATACGGTGAGAGATTCGTCAAAAGAATTATATATACATATTATATTATTGATAAAAGCGCCTCCCAGTTTTCCTATGTATCATGGGGATTAGCCCATTTATTATACATATAAATTTAGGGTGGTTCTCCCTGAAGTTGACAATTAAGAATAAGTACCCTTTACCCCGATGAACTTTTTGACCGAGTAAAAGGGGCAACTGTATTCTCAAAAATCTATTTACGAGCAAGATACCACCAGATCAGAATCAAATTGGAGGATATAGCCAAAAATGTTGTTATAACTACTATCGACACTATGAATTCATAGTATTACCCTTTGGGTTAACCAATGCCCCTGCACCCTTTATGCGCTTGATGAACAACGCATTCCATTAGTATTTAGACAAGTTTGTGTTATTTTTTATTGACGATATACTGATATATTCCCGGAATATTGAGGAACACAAGGAACACCTCATATTGGTATTGCAAACTCTCCGGAAACATCAATTATACACCAAATATAGCAAGTGTGACTTCTTTAAGGAACAAATTCATTACTAGGGACATATAGTCACTAAAGATGGAATATTTGTGGATCCCGAGAAGATAAGGACCATAATGGAATGGCCAGTGCTAAAGGACGTAGTAGATATAAGATCCTTCATGGGATTAGCGGGTTACTATAGGCGGTTTGTGGAAGGATTCTCGAGAGTGGCTTATCCTATCACTTCCTTGCAGAAAAAAGGGGAAAAATTCTAAATGGACTGCGGAATGCCAAAAAAGTTTTGAACAACTCAAGCATCTGCTCACCATTGTGATTATATTAAGCATAGCAGATCCAGGAAAGGACTATGTGGTGTGCACAGATGCTAGTAAGGAAGGAGTAGGAGGAGTATTAATGCAAGAGGGTAAGGTAATCGCTTATGAATCCAGGAGACTAAAGGAGCACGAGTAGAAATACTTTGCTTACAATTTGAAGCTCGTAGCTATCATTCATGCATTAAAAATGTGGTGTCACTATCTTATGGGAATTTTTTTTTTTGTTGATGACAGACCATCATAGCTTGACTAGTTACTTCAATTAGTCTACCTTAAATGTTAGGCAAGAATAGTGGGTAGATTTCCTAAGTGGATTTGATTTCAAAATCAAACGTCTGAAGGGGAAAGAAAATTGAGTACTTGACGCTTTAAGTCGAAAGGTACATTTCCTCTACAAAATTGCTTGCAGTGAGGGGTGGACTACTCTCAATGAGATGGTTAAAAAGGCAACATAACAGGATTAGAATTATCAGCAAATAGGACAACAAGTTCAAAATCCAACCAGTCACGAATATCAGCAAGGTTATGCGATGGATGTTGTTGGCATACTGAGATATAAGAAGAGACTGTATGTACCCAACCAAAGTAAAATTAAAAGTTTGATTTTAATTGAATTTCATAAGAGTCCTTATGTTGGACACCTGGGATACCAAAGCTAATTACAACACTCCAGAAAGAGTACTACTAGTGGGGCATGAAGGAAGAGGTAGCAAAATATTTGACACGTTGCTTGGAATGCCAACAAGTAAAAATAGAGCATCAGCACCCTACTCGGTTATTGTATCCGCTACCAATTCTAGAGTGGAAGAGGGAAACCATTTCCATGGATTTCATAATAGGATTACCCAAATCTAAGAGAAACAATGACTCCATCATGGTGGTGGTAGAAAAATTAAGCAAATCAGCCCATTTTATACCTGTACAGTCCACTTTCAGAGTGGCACAGGTTGCCAATATTTTTATGCAAAACATTTTTAGGCTACACGAGTTACCTAAAACCATGATGTAAAATTTACATCAGTATTTTCGAGAACTCTGTTTGAGGGATTTTGGACTCAATTAAATTTCAGTGCCAATTATCATCCTCAGATTGATGGACAAACAGAATGGGTGAATCAAGTTGTAGAAGATATGCTAATATCGTATGTGATGTAGCAACCATCAAAGTGGGAAGACTATCTGCACTTGGTCGAGTTTTCATACAACAATGGCTATCATACATCCCTGTAGATGAGCCCATTTAAAGTACTGTACAGATGAAAATGCCGCACACCCTCCAGTTGGGGGTGGACCAGAGGATTGGCTGATGTTGGGCCCCGAAATGCTTAAAGAGATGGAAGAAATTGTAAGGAAAGTATGATCCAATTTAAAGTCAACTCGAGATACGTAAATGAATTTCACCGACTGGAAGAGAAATTTTAGAGGATACCAAGTAGGAGATCATGTGTATGTTAGAATTCGAGCTAAAAGGAGTACATTAGAATGGAGTTCGTGTGCCAAGCTGGAACCCTGGTTTTGTGGACCATTTCAAATCTTAGTGAAATCTAGGCCGGTGGATACCAACTCGCCCTACAAGTCATATTCGGTTCCACAACGTCTTCCATGTGTCTATATTAAAAAAATATGTTTATGATCCTAAGCACATAGTTAGTTGGCATGACATATAGGTAGGATAGTATCATAGGTAGGCCAATCAATTTGGTTGTTAAAGGAAAAACTGACTTAAGTATTTGTGTTTCAGGTCGAGCCGGAAGGAGAATTCATGGTCGAGCTATTGAATATACTCAAACGAAGAGAAGTAATGCTGCGGAAACGAGCCATCACCCAGGTTAAAGTGAAATGTCAGCACTTTGGGCTAGACGAGGCCACTTAGGAGATGAACATCTCATGAGAGAAGATTATCTAGGGTTGTTTGTGGCCAGAAAATCTCAAGACGATGTTTTTTTCAGGAGGAGGAGATGTAATGTCCCAAGAAAGCTGTAATTATTTTATTTATAGCAGTAAGAGCAAACGAATAATTATTGTTACTACTAGTTTGAATTGAATAATATTGTTAATTATTGAAAATGAGAAAGGATTTGAGTATTACCAGATCTTGTAACTCCTTATGGAATGAAGTTTAAAAGGCAGTTGCCAAAAGAAATAAACCGTAAATACCTCCCCTAACTGTGAAAGACTTCCAAAGAAAAGGAAGTGGGGGGAAGGAGAAATTGTGCTGAAATGTCAGGCAGTAAAGCAAATAATTGCTAAGTCTGGTAATGACCACATATCATAAGCATTGAGTGCGAGCAACTTGTAGAAGATTGTGGTCTTGCGAGCAAGCTAGGGGAAGATTTTGTTCACGAAAGACAAATCTCATGGATGGGAGGATGACTAGCAGCAGAGAATAGAAGTGACCTCTGTCATTGGAGTGCTTTACTTATAAAGAATTGAGGTAAGTGGAACTTTCTGGAAAAACCAATATGTTGCATAAAACTAAAATTATATGTGTTTGTTATTGTGAATGTAAAATATGTAGTGGAACCTCTAAGACTGAAGTGATACTCAGAAATACAAATAATAGGGTTACTACTCGATTCATTAACTACTAGAAACCAAAACATTAGAGTCGATTCCACCTGGTTACCTTAAGTATTACTGATCTTTTACAATAGCAATCATTATCTGTTGGAGCTGGATAGTTATCCATAATGTGGAACATACTAGCTATAGAAATGAATTGCACGGGTCTTTTAATGCTTGAAAATGGATTTTAACTGAACCACTGTGTTAATGAACCGGTGAACCACCTCTCTATCGATTATGCAAAATTAGAACTGCATAGCAGAAAATCGACTTATGTTACAGAGAATGCTAGTGCCCAATTGAGGTAAGAGTGAAACGCGCAGGTTAGTTAATCCTGGATTAAACCCCAGAGAGCCAAAATATGATGCTTAAGAAGGGTCGATATAATAGGGATATTATGAGTAGTTACCCTAAGCCGCATTGGGCTAGCAAAATGGATTATGACTAAACCCTAAAGTTTGGTAGGATCTCCCTAAAACCATATATGGGAATGAAACCCCATGCTATCAACGCCAACAGAATCAATTTCCGAACAAATTAATTGAAACGTACCAAATATTACAACAAAAAACAAAGGACTGTAGACATTCCTTTTCGTAGATGAAAAATACCAAAACGAACTTAACACAAAGCTGAGTAATTGATAGGCGAGGGAAATAAGTGAAACCCTGACTCATAATAATGTAGCGAATTCCAACCATTCCAAACTATAATAAAAAACTAAGAACAAGAATATCAAGAATAGATTAAAAGCAGAAAACATAGATAAGTCAAACCAGATTCTCAAATTTACATTTCATATGGAACCAGAACTGTAGAACATTAAGGAAAAGTACACGGCATTGAACCCCACCTCTACCAAAATTGGACTATCAGGTCTTAACCAAAGAAATGAAAAATCCTTCACAGAAAAACTTAAACATGGAAAGTATGTCGGTGCGGTCATAGTCTCAAGACCCGCAGCTGGAAGCTAAAACCCTCAATTATACAGAGAAAATTCCATGCATACATCTCTTAAACAACTGAAAGCATTCTCCTGACAACAATTAGCTTATAACTAAAAAGAAAACTAGTATTACTCAAGAGAGTTGGAGCTCTAGCCTCAAGCAACCAAGAGAACCATCCCTGTCAAACAAGCACCAGGCTGGAGATTTTCTTACCCGGAAAAACCCTTGGGCGATGAAATCGCTCAAAAGGGTTGCCATATGGTAACAAATTGTAGACACTGGACCTATAGCCAAGTCTCCTACAGAATAAAACACACCGCAATTATTATTAGCAACAGAGCTGCAATAGTCGGAAATAATCAGTCAACTGTTAAAGAAAAAAAAACATAGCAAAATTGCATCTGTATGCCATGATTACCCGGGGTACATTTGCCAGAGTGAAATCATGACATGATTACCGAGAATCCTCCATCTGTCACATAGCTCTGGTTTGACAGACTGAGCAAGCCCACAAAAAAGAAGAGGAAACAAAGCAGGTTCCAATGAAGAAAGAGTAAAATGAGGCATAGTTTCTGCATAGAGTGATGTCTAATTCTCTTGAATGACCCCCAGCTATAGGATTGTGAACCCAGGTCTTCCACCCTCAATGCAATGAGAGACCTGAGATGAGCAGTTGTGGTAGGATAGGCCTGCCCGTGCCATGTACCAGGGATGGAGCAGAAATTCAATACCATAACCAAATTATCAACACCAACGTAATAATCTATGAAGTTATAAGTTTGTTGAAAAGATCAGAGTGATTGCAAAAGCATCGGGACTGGCAGCAACTAGTATGGCGGGAATTCCCATAGCAAGAATAATAAATGGAGCCAAGAAATAGTGTCACTTAATCCAAAAACCGATAATCCGGAATTTATTCAGAAATCATATCATTTATATATGGTAGTACTTACACCATAATGAGTAATTGTATAGTTTTGTAACAATTGTAACTTTGATGTCTATATATATATATGTTTTACCATATGTATTGACGTGGAGTTGTGACACTAGCGCATGCAAATAATTCGAGTTCCCCAATTGTGGTGGAGATTTGAAGGCAATGTAACATCAATTAAAGACTAATCTTGAGTGTACATGTGTTGTAGGCAGTCAAGTGACCAACCTTGGGAATTGCACAAGCATTTTGAAGAAAATTCCTAAATAATAGGGGCTTAATTCCTCAAGATTTGTGTAAGGAAATAGGGGCTCAAGAAGAGCCATAAATTGACTAAGTCTAGATCAGAGCTTCTCAGTGAGTATAGAGACAAGTTATTCACCTGTAGGTTGAGCTCAGATTGAGATAGAAATTGTAATACATCTTTATTCATTAGAAAAATGAAATAAGACATAAGGGGTTTTTATCAAATTGCTTCTCACTAGAAAATTATTTTGTGCATGTGTGTTATTTCTCATTGCATGCCTGTGATTGATATTGTAAATTATGGATTTAACTCTGCAGAGTAGTAGAGTAGGATTGTGCCTTGTGATTTAGATTAAAGGTTCATGAGAAATTACAATTCTACACCATAATTTATACATGGTATTAGAGGAGAATTCACATAAGAACCGAGATTTCAACATTGTTTCTCAGGAGGATAGAATTTTAAGTTTAGTGTGGCAGAATCACTTTAGAGGTGGGAAGGTGACCTCCTAAGGGGTTAGAATATAGTATTCCTTGGAAGGTATCTCTTCATTCATTGCATTGAAGGATCACATCAAAGCAATGTTGGACGACAATTGATTGCTAGGATATGTCAAGATAGACTTTGAAAAACCATAGATATATGATGCACAAAACCTAGCCCAATGGGAAAAGATGTATCCAAGGAAAGGAGAATAATCTAGGAGGGAGTATGGGATCACATTATTTCAAGTATCCATGGGAAATAAACTCCTTTCGTAATGTGGATGACACTCACAAAGGTTTTTGAGAATTGCATTGATAAACTTCGAAATATCAAGATGTAGAAGAATGACACTATTACGTAGTACTTGAGAAAGTTCACACAAGTTCGTGATGAACTTGGTGGGGTTGCTTTCAAATTTATTAAGAATGAATTGATAAACCTAACTCTTCTAGGCCTTCCCAAAAGATAGAACAACTATGAGGACTGCATGAACAAAAGGGAGAAATTGTAGAATTGAGAATTCTTATGATTTGATTTCTTACAAGAAGAGATATGGAAGAACACCATAGACAAGACTCCATCGAAGGGTGAGGATGAATAAATCTTTCCATTGGTCATAAAGGGAAAGAAGGGAAAATGGAAGAAATCTCAAACCAAACTAGAATCTAGCTAAGGGGACAAGAACAAAGACTTGTCGTAAATTAAACACTTCAATTTTCGTGAATTAGGGCATTATAGCACGAAGTGTCCACACAAAAATTCAAGAAAGAAGACATTAGGAGGAGTAGCAAGTGAAGCCTCAACTTCACATTTCGAGTTTGATGTTACCCTTATCATATGGAGGGCTAGAAAAATGATGGGGATCATGTGGTACTCAGAATAATGTTCATTGTTCTACATGATAGGGTATTGAGAGTTTTTAGTGACCTAGAGGAGAGAGATCTGTAGATGCACATTGAGCTATATGGAAAAAAATGGTACAATGCAATTGAAATCAGTAAAGTTACGTTTCAGAGGGAGTCGATATCCCCTCTTAGACTTAATTATGTCATTTTTGTTCAAGGCCTAAAGAAAAATCTCATATTTGTAGTCATTTTTGAAAAGCGTGGTTATGATGGGGCATCAATAAAGGGAAAGAATTCCTGAGACACATAGCCACTAGACAGGTGAAGAATATAGGCATTCACATTAACAACTATAAAATTGATGCGGAAAACTGCATTGCATTAAGTAGCAAGGCACGAAAAGAGAAAAGTGGCAATATCTATGAACTTTGGCACATAAGACATGGCCATTTGCATCAGGGTGCCTTGAAAATTATGTATCAAATAACCGTTGGCCTTCGTAAAGCAGAACTTGAGCAACATGATGTCTATAAAATTTGTACTTTAAGAAAGTATGCAAAATCCACATTCCATTATGAGGATAACAAAGCACATGTAGTCATATAACGAGTCCACTTTGATTTTGTACCTTACAGAATGGCCTCTACTACCAGACACAAAAAATTTGTTGCTTTTATTGATTATTTCTCAAGGAAGTGTTAGATGTTCTTCATGTGAAAGAAGTATGAGACATTATCCAAGTTTGTAGAATTCAAGGTAGCGGTTGAGAAATAAATTGAAAATAAGGTGAAAGCTCCCATGATCAATAATGGAGGTGAATATGTGACAACTATATTCAATAATTTATGTGTTAAAGAAGGCATTTATAGAGACCTGATATCACTCCACATCCCATAACATAATGGGGTGGATGAGAAGAAGAACAAGGGCATTGTGGGAGCAGTGAGAGCTATGATACATGACCAAGGACTACCACTCAATTTGTGAGCAGAAGCATGTAACATAACATTCTATTTTCAGAACTCAAGTCCTCATTGGATTCTTGGTATGATTACACTGGAGGAGGATTTATCGAGGAGAATGTTGGATGTGTCACAATTCATGATTTTTGGAGCCTTTGTTTCGTACCATGTCTCCAAAGAATTAAGGAAGAATATTGAGCTGATAGCAGAGTTGGGAGTATTTGTGGGTTACACAAAAACTCCTCAGAACTACCGTGTGTACTTACCTTTCCCCAAAATGATAGTTTTGCAAAGGGATGTAAATTTTATTGTGGTAGCCACACAACTCCGTACGCATAGAAGATGACCTTTTGGCTAAACAAGTTATATGGTTACTAGAAGAGGACCTTTTAGCTCTAAAGGAGGAGCGTCAGGATGTTGTGTAGTAGCCATAAATAGAGGAGCACAGAGTATATAATTAATTTATTTTTTAATTATAAATATATATTTTATAAAGGTTATAATATGAAATTAATTGTAAATATATATACAATGACAACATGTCATCGTCATCCTGAACCTTTAGTCTTTCAATTATGTGCTCTTACGTAAATGCGCACATAAAATAACGAAAATGTGTGATACATATTTATATTGGCGCATGCATCTTTTTATTTAAAACATTTAAAACGAAATATAATTGTATTATGTGCCACATGGGATGACAAAATGAACGACACAGGCTATCACAACGACCAAAATGGTTATTATATTTTCGTTAAACTAATTTTCTTATTTTGAGGTTGTAAAGCTTTTCAAAATTCTCTTCACACTTATTTTGAACCTTTAGAAATACACCTGCATTCAAGTTCAACCATTTTACGACAGGTTGCTAACATGAAACATGTGAAGAAAGAAGAAAATATTCGACCTAACACTATTCTCCACGAAAGATAAACATGCAGTAACTGAGGTTTATATTAATTGACAAATCAGTCTAACTTTTTCGTTACTGACGGTGTCATTTATCATTAATGTATGCATGATTGATGGTATGTGCCAATTTATAGTTTAAGAAAATAATTTTATAGGCTAACGAAAATAGACTTGACTATTTTGATCATTCATCTTTCTGCATGACATATTAGTTTATACTAAATGCAACTAATGTCCTTGCATGATGTGGTTGCTACTTCATTTTCTCACTCACTATAGTGATATTTCATGAAGCGTGTAGGAATTAGCGTTTCAGACATTGATATTTTGATCTTGTGCCCCTTCGCACAGTCACTTTGTTATGGAAACCACTCATTTGTTACATGGGTGTTTTTTTGCGTCTTCTAAGAGAAAGAAATGCATGGTTGGAAACTAAACTCAAACATATATTAAGAATTGATCTCAATGAATGATGCATAATGTGTACATATTAATATATACACGAAACTGTTGAATAATTGTCGGGTCTTTTTGGACTTTCATAACCAATCTACATAACACAAACTAACCCGGCATTAGTCTCTAGGTTTAGTTGTCTAACATTCCCCCTTAATCCAAAGGGATGTATCAAAGTCCAATAATGACAGCTCAAAATGAAAAAATGCATCTCAGCCAAGACCTGAATGTCTCTGAGAAATAGTTTTTAAAGATAACCAGAGATAAAACATGGTGTTTTTTAAGAAGAAACTAAAAATGATACCCAAGTCTAGAACCTTCATAATAGTTCTCAAACCAATAAAAAAATCCAACTCTGGAACCATCAACATAGTTCCTCAATTATGAATTTAGAAGTGCTCGTTCACAAACGACTCAATCAACAAAAACCGAAGTCTCTTTGGCTACAACTTTGACTCTAACTGGTATAGGTTGTGGCTCAGGTTCACTTGTGAATCTATGACTCAAGCTTGCTTGACAAATCTTTGAACCAATATCATACCATCAACAATTCTCCCTTTGTCAAATACACGGTGAGAAGTATTCTTCACCACTGCAGGGTTGGTATCCACTCTCAAGCATATCCTGCGGTATTACCTGTAAATATTCTTAGTTTTCTTCGACCAATCCCAAGAGGCAATCCATCCAAACTTTAGTTTTAGTCTTGCAGTATTATTATTTTTGTAACATTTGTTGGAATGGCGATTATGCTTTCCAGAATGCTCACATGGGTGAAGATAAAAAAGCTGATCTTTCACATGTATAACTCTATCACAATGTTGGCGTCTACCAACTTTTTCTGGAACAACAACATCCAAAAATCCAACACTTAGAAATTGTATAGGTTTACAAAAATAAGGCATAAGAACAGATACGTCCAAGACATCGTTGTTATACCCAAAACTAGTTTTGTGTTTGTTATGTGCAATCTCTTCGACAACCTTATAAAAGGTTTCATATTAGTACTTTTAAGTGCATCGAAATTTGCTCGTGAAGTTTCTTCATTTCTCTTCGATTGTTGTTTTGAATTAAGATCGTCTCGATGTACTTGAGACCCAATCTGGAGAGATTCAATTCTCTCTGAAGCATCATGTAAATGAACTATGATATCAACCAGAGTTACTTTGCTAATATTTATAGTTTCGTCAGTGCTAAAACTAATGAAATTGTTTAATTTCTAATGCACTGTTAGTTTGAGCCATTTTACTAAAACTCCGGTGTCGAGTTCAACCAAAATGAACCCTTACAATACAAATAAAAAAATGGTTGTCGACACCAAAGAGGAAGAGCAAACCTTCAAGTAAGCAAAGCCAACAACAATATTACGCTTATACTAAATTTAAAATCATGCCACTAAAAACATATATTTGAAGACACCAAATAAATTGAATAAATAATGAACCACTTGGTCAATACTCGAAGTCATACACATTATCAATATGTCGATCCACTGGCTACGTCACGACATAGGAACAACGAAACATGTTCTCTTCACATGTCCACTACCAAATATGCAATCTATAGTCACCATTACAATCGTATGAATCTGTGTTAGAGCCTCGCTCTATTATCGTTACTCTTGGCCCCATATTAATGTGAATACATGTACAACAACACTACTGACACAATTTTAGAAAATGATTTAAAAATAAACCAGAGGACATGGAATATAAGTGAGAGAGTAAGAAATTGATTTATGTTCCAATTTTACAGGCACTCGACATGAACAAGGAGAAACCCTGGCTTTCTACGGCTTCCACGGCTCGATCTTACTCTAAACATTTTCTTGGACGACCTAGAGTCCGAAACTTTTTCTTTAATCGGGTAAACAAAAAATAGAGTTTGAATATGATAACACAAAACTAAATAAACGAATATCATATGTATTATCCATGATCGCTAATCAATTGCACTTATGATCATGAGCAATGATGGGGCTATAAACTGAATTTCATGAATGAATGCAACCTCAGTTCTTTTTTGTTTTGTCAAAAGCATAGAACTGTATCATAATTAACACTAAAAATTTGAGCCTTCAAGAGTTATCCTCCAAACCAACTGACGTTTTCAATCATATATCTTTCCACTTTCTTCAACCAATTGAAAGGCTCAGGAAGTTTCACGCTATCATTTCATGTATTGAAAACTATATTGGAACAAATACAAATTGTGAGAATAATTCAATCAAGGAGGTCCCTATCTCTGTCGCAATTTCCCTTTCCAACAGATTCCAACAGGAATCCTTTATAAAGGTGGAAGTTGAATTTGAATAACAGAAACATTTTCATTTTCCCATGTTAAATTGAATTATTTTTCCAATGGTCTTTGGTTTATTGGATTACTCGCCTTTTTATAAAAATCAAACTCAAAAACTACAACATGCAGACATATCAGTCAACTGTCATATGAAAAATGATCAAAAATGAATCCTCCAACACAATGGAACCTCCTTTAATCATATGAAAACAAGATTACTCACATTCAAATGAAAATTATATTAATGATTGCCTATGTTTTTGACTTAACTCTATTGACGACAACAATAAGGTGAAGTCTTAGATCAATTTCACAATCGCAAGGAGTCTCATTTACAAGTATTATAGCATAGGAAATGACTTAGAACTCTACTCAACATTGTCACCTTTTTACATCCAGGTAGATACAATCATTCTCTCCAAGGTATCGCAACTTTCAGCTTTAATAGTAATAGGTTCATAACAAATATACTTAAAATTTAGTGGCATACCTTAACATGATATCTAGATCATGCTTCGAATTCTGACAACTATACAAACTCGAAGTGGGCAATAGATACCGAGAACAACAAATATGACTTCAATAACCATAATTGTGATTAATCATCTTTACAATGGAGAGACGTAGGGGAGGTTTCACACCGATCAAGCACTAATTATTTTCTCCTTATTAGATTGGTCAAGCAATAATTGTTTTCTCCTTTCTCATCTCCTTACTCACCAGCAACATAATTTTTTTCTTCTTACTCTTCTTCTTACTCGCGAATAACCTAACTATTTTCCCCTTAGTCATCTTCTTACTTGCCGACAAACTTTCCTTTGTGTGGAATTTATGGCTCCCCTTCATACAAGTCCTTCTGATATTTGTGCTCTTGATTGGTTCTACACTCACAATGGAATTCACGGGTGAATCATCTCTCCTCTTTCGCCATCCACCTTCATTGATTCTGCTTATTCATGAAGATCATAACCTAGAAAGACTACAATGTCATAAAAGCCACAAAACTAGTTATTAAAGATTGAACAGGGAGGAATTAACCTTTGTTCTGATACCACTATAAACCAAACTAAATTGAGAATTGATCTCAATGAATGATGTACAATGTGTACATAATAATATATACAAGAAATCACTGAATCAATTTCCAGGTCTTCTTGGACTCTAATAACCAATCAACATAATACAAACTGATATCCCTAGGATTAACTTTCTAACATGCACGTCATCTCGTGCATATATTTTTGTTTCTTTCTTCATGGATTTACCTGAATCACATCCATTGGGTTATCGTTGAAAACGTCATCTTCATTGCGTGGTTAAATTAAATTACTTAGGAAATCGAAGATCATACAAAGCAATTTCGCATCTCTGATTTTGTTAGTCATGGTAACAATTACTGAAATTGCATTTAGGTTATGTCAACAATGTGAACTTGGTGGAGTTTATCTTGGTTTTTCTTCATATATAAACATAAATTCATAAAATCTCCATTATCAAACCTTTCCAGCGCACAGAAGAGTAGAGGAGTTCCAGTTGTCAGTTAGCACCAACAAATTGTGAATAGAAAAGAGAAGGGGCAGTTAGATTTCTTATTTCGTTATCAATGGTGGGCTAATTGAGAAATTGAACCCTGATATATAATGATATGCCTATAGTTTGTATATGGGGGTATGAATGGTATGACTGAAATTTCTCTTAACAGAGGGATGGACCACTTTGTGCTTATAGTCTACAGACATGAAACCGCTATTGTTGTCCTTGCCCATTTTTCCTTCTTCACTTGGAGGTAAATTCTCATGCATGTGTATACTTATGAATTCCTGTAATAACCTATGTATCTTCTATTCAATATATAGATAATCATTTCATGTGTCAACTAACCAAAAACCCGTTGTAGGAAGGTACGGCTGAAGCTCACTTTTCACATATTTTGTCAAATTTTCATATTGGGTTCGTTAGGATATGTATTATTTCATAATTGTATCTCTTTGAATTCGCTTCACATCATCCCTATATCTGCACTTCTAATTGAGTCTATGCAAGTTGTTAGCGGAATTTACTTTAAATATGGAATATTGTAAATGTATGTTTGCAAGCCTATACTCGACTAGAATTTCTACTACATGGGTTTAGAATTAACTTCTCCAAAAGATGCCTCTACATTAAGTAATATTCTCCCCACTATGAATTTTTTGATGGCTCACATATTCAGGTAATTAAATCACATTTTCGCCTTTGAATAATGTATTGTAAGGATTAATAATATACTACATGGGAAATTTGTACTTTTGTAGAATGGAGCTACTCAATATCAAAAAGTCACGTAGTGAAGTGAAGATAGCGGGAACCATCACGTCGGTCGGTGGGGAAATTCTGATGAAGTTATACAAAGGTCCTATTATTCACATTTTTTGGTCTCCACGTCATCAATCCCTTAAGCATAACTAAACTACAATATCTCACACTGATAGTAAAGGTTCGATTATATTAGTTGCATCCCTTCTTGCTTGGTTAGTCTTATTTATCATGTAGGTTATCATTGTAGTTTGACATGCTTGTCTACCCAAATCCATATAAGTGATTAATCATCTTGTAATGGTGGATTTTAGTGTCCAAGATCTAGCGCTGAAGATACATTCTTCTCAACTAACCCTTGCCACGTTAATATGTTTTCTGAGAACATGACAGGTAATAGCTCTTAGCCTAGCTTTCGTACGTGATCCTTCGAACGGGGAGTTGGGATGTGACATCAATCTTCTCACTCTTGTCTACTTTGTGTGTTTGTCTCTTTTCTTTTGTCGAGTATGCTGGAAAAGAAGAGGAGGATAGGCGAAAAATAATACAAGTAATTCACACACAATAACACGATTTGCGGCTCTTCTATTGATCACATAAAAACTTGATCATTACAATGAACACAGTGACGGGTATTTAAAGCTTCTCTCACTAGAGACTTACCTAAAATAACTTTGCATGCAACCACACACTAAATTCGAATTTACTCAAAATACGACTTCAATCGACGTGACTTAACTGGACTAAAATTGACTAAGTTAACTGAATCTCTAAATTTAGTCAACTTTTCATGTGGGAGTAATGAGCTATATTTAAAACTCCCCCTAAATTATGACTGCTAAACTAAGGAATGACTCATGAAAAATCAAACATGCTTTCTCGTCTATGACATAGCTACGCTTACAACACCCAAGTTTCCTATGTGGAAATCAAATACATTTTTTTATAATGGCTTAGTGAATATATCAACCAGTTGATCACTATATTTAGAAGGCTTTAAGTGGACTCCTCCATTGGTCAAAATTTCTCTAATAAAATGATATATAGTATCAATGTTCTTTCTCTTTTGATGAAACATATTATTCTTGGATAGTTCAATCGTTGAGGTGTAGTCAAAATATATTATTGTTGATCCTTGGTGTTTCTGCATAAGTCTATCCAATAATCTTCTTAAGCATACTGCTTGGCATGTTGCTGATGATGTTGCGACATATTCTAATTCTGGTGACGAAAGTGTCACAATAGGTTCCCTCTTGGATTCCGATGAAATCACACTTCAACAAAGATGGAACACATAACCAGAGGTGCTCTTCCTATCATCCAAACTCCATGCGAACTGGCTATTTGTATATCTAATAAAATCCTTATTTTTAGTGTTTGCATACATTATTCTACAATCTCTAGTTCCTGATATGTATTTCATAATTCCTTTTCCTTCTCTCAAATGCATGTCTTTTGGAGTCTCCATAAATATAAAATTCAACCTCAATCCTTGCATAATATCTAGTTTTGTAGCTGTGAGATACATGAGGTTGCCAACCAATCTTTTGAATAGAGTTGGATTGACATCTGATCCTTCATTATCCTTACTTAACTTTGTATCTGTTGCAACTGGTGTAGGTAGAGGTTTGCAATTCTCCATCTTGAATCTTTTTAGAAAATCTATAGCATATTTATTTTAACAAATAAAAATTCATTTTTTAGATTTTTAAACTTCTATGCCAAGAAAATATTTCATAAGTGTGAGATTTGTCATCTCAAATTATTTCATCATGAATACTTTAAACTCATCCAACTCAAGATCACCAGTATAAATCTTCTCATCAACATATAAGAAAACAATAAATATATGTCCATTCTCGTTTACTTTTGTGTACGAGGTAGGCTCAATGTTGCTTCTATAATATCCATTCTTTATCATGTCACTGTCAATTTTTCTATACGAAACTCTAGGTTCTTGCTTAAGTACATAGAGCACTTTCTTCAACCTATAAAATTTATCTTATTTTTCTTCAACTTCGTAACCCGAACGCTATTGCACATAAATTTATTCTTATACAAGTCCATTCAAGAAGGTTCATTTCACATCCATATGATATACTTTCCACTAGTTATGAGTTCCTCTAGTTAGAACTGATCTTATAGTATCCAATCTAGCAATGAGTGAAAATGTTTCTCCAAAATCTATTACCGGTTGCTACTAGAATCCTTTTTCTACAAGTATTTCTTTAAGTCTATCAATTTCATCTTTCTGATTCAACTTTGTCTTCTACGCCCATTTTACATGAATTCTTTTTTTTTTTCCTTTTACAAATCATCCAAATCCCAAGTTTCATTCTTTTCAATAACTTCAATTTCTACATCCATGGCTTGCACCCAATTTTCATCTCTAATTTCTTCTTCAAACGAAGAAGTTTAGAATGAAAACAATGCAACTTTTGAATTAACATCCACACCATGATAAATATCATTCAAACTTCTCATTTGTCTCTTACCATTGCTTGATTCATCACCTGATTAACTGCAAGGAGAATTTCGATCTGTTGATCGACTTGAAGATCCATGTTGTTGAGAATATCTTAGATTCCTTGCTGGTGTGACTTTGTTTGATGTCTTCTCATATGATCCTTACTGCTCATTTTCTACTACGTCGTCCCCTTCCAAGAATGGTTCTTGTGCATTAAGTGTTTTTTCTATAGTCCCATTCCATGACTCTTTTTATTTGAACAGAACATATATGTTAACTATGGTATTCTCAGTGACAAGGTTATACAATTTGTAAGCCTTTGATTGCTCTCTATAACTAGTAAATATTCATTTTTCACTTTTGTAATCCAATTTTCCTCTTAGTTCTTTACGAATATGTGCATAGGCTACACATCCAAACACTCTGAGATGAGATACGCTGTAAGACATACCTGACCATGCTTTTTCTGGCACTATGTTCATCACACTCTTTGTAGGAGATCTATTTATCACATAAACAACAGATGCAACTACTTCTAACAAATACTAATTAGACAAGTTTCTTCCTTTCAACATGTTGCTTGCCATGTTCATAATTTTCATATTTTCTCTCTGCTACACCATTATGTTGTGGTGTGTATCTCGTTGTAAAATGTATCCTAATTCTATGTTGTTTATAATGATTATGGAATCCCTTTGAATCATATTCTCCACCACAATCTGATCACAATACCTAGATCTAACAATCACTGTGGTTCTCTAATAAAGCCTGGAATTCTTTAACTTTGCAAAATTTTTAGAATTTTGCTTCAAGGAGTGAACCTAAGTAATTCTACTATAATCAACAAAGAAAGTGAGGAAGTAACCACTTTCATGAATTGATTGTGTCCTCATAGGTCCACATAGGTTTGTATGCACTACCTCAAGGGTCTTCTTTTCCCTATATGCAACTCCCTTTGGAAAAACTCTCACAGTGTTGCTTTCTGAAGATGCAACACTCACAAGTACTAATAGGTTCTTTGATCGGACGTAACCCTCTAACCACATGTTTCTTCTACAGTAATATTAAAAAAGAGAAGTGCAAGTGTCCAAACTGAAACTGCCATAACCAATAATGATTAGAACATGCGACTGTAAATGAACTGAACTCATCACTATAATTAAAAATTAGATAAAAGTGTTTGTTGCTCATCATTTGCAACTTTTCTATCGATTGCTTTATTGCGGTTTTGTCATATATAAAACACTTTTGTCCTTGAAAAATAAGTTTGTTTCTCTTCTGCATTAATTGACCAACACTTATTAAATTATGTTTGAGACTAGGGACATAATATACCTCTGAGATTATCTTTGGCTCCCCCTGTTTGGTCATAATATTGGCCACTCCTTCTCTATCTACATCCACAGTCTTTTCTGTCCCTAACTTTACCTATGTATTGATGGATTGATCCAAATTTGCAATGAAAATCTTTTTTCCTATGATGTGGTTACTACAATGACTGTCTAAGAGTGACACATTATCAAAAGATTCATGCATGGTATGGAGAGATAGGAACATGGAGTTAGTATTCTCTGTAGTGACATTGGCTCTATGGTTTCCTTGATCAACTACCCTCTTCTCGCAATCACGAGAATAGTGACCAAATTTACCTTTGATTTGTCAACTCTTTTATTATTGTTTAAGCTTTTGTTGTTTCTTCCACTTTCATGTTCGTTCTCTTTTTGGACATCTCTCTAATGACCATGTCATTTGCCTCATGCTTTGCCTCTCGATCTACGTCTTCCTCGACCTCAGTCTCTTGAAACAAAAACCTGACTTTTGAAAGTGGTTTCTAAAGTCGAATCCTTGTTTTTTTGTATCGTTGCCTCATGGGATACAACTGCTCTCGTCAGCTCATCAACTATCAATATTTCCAAATCCTTGTCTTGTTCTATGGCTATTACTAGAACGTTAAATTTGGTAGACAAAGACTTGCAGAAATTTTTAGTCACTGTTTGATCTTTAATATCATCAATGTAAACTTTTAACAGCTTGAGTGGGCCTAATGGTTAAGAGCATGTGTTTCCTCCTAAGTGGTCACAGGTTCAAAACCAGAGGGGGGTAGAGTATGTATGCCTTCGTAGACTTAGGAGTCAAATCGCTGCGTGGAGGTGGGTCCCTTGTCCCACAAACAAGGGGGTCTCATACACCAATTTGGTGTCTGGCTTGGCTGTGACCTAAAAAAAATAACCAACCAACCAACCAACAATAGTCATGACCCGATTGACAAATGAATCAACTCCTCTATCTCCTCCAGATGCAGAATTTCAAAACCTCTTCTAGTATTCTGCACCTTAACAATATTGACTTTGACCATACCTTTAGAGCTTGTCACAAAGTTTTCTCATGTTGTCTTTGTTGAAGACGTGATCATAATTTTTTGGAACACTACTCAGTCCATTCCCTGCTAGGTAAGCTATAACGCTTGTACACTCTTTTTTTTGTCTTTCTTCCATAGTTCCTTCACTGCATTAGTGAGGGTTCATTCTTCTGCTTCATTCTCAGGTTCTGGAAACCCATTCGTGACATAATCCTAAACATCATGAGCGTTAAACGTGATTTCCAACTTAATAACCCATAAATCATAATCCTTCCTTATAAACATTGTGTCTAAAAATAAAATGAAGCCATAGGTTAGAACAATTCTCTTAAACCACTTCCTAGAAAAAAGAAAAATAAACTCATTGTGAATTTTTTTATAATAAAAAAATTTATAAAACCCTTTTAAACAATCTTTATAATTTATTTTCCAAAAACCTTTTTGAGAATTTTTTATAACAAAGTTAAAGGTCCCTTTTAACATACCTTTCAAAAAAGAGTTTAATATAAAAACCTCCCACCCTCATATATTATCAGAAATTACTTGGGAAAAAGTTTCTCACTAATAACTCCGAGAACCCACGTGATTTTTTTAAACTATGGGCTTTTAACTTACGGTCACGGCTTTTTAATATCTCACCGGATTTAGGACCCCCGAAACTATACATCTGGTCCGTTTTTGTATTAACAAAGCTAAAATTTCACGTATTTTTAATTTTTGTGAAAATTTTGCAATGTAAATTTAAAAAAAAAATCCAAGCTTTTTTAACATGGTTTTCTTTTTAAAGTTTATGCTGGCTTTACGGATTTGTAATTTTTTTAGTCATTTTGTTGGAAAGGATTTGTTGGAAAAGAAGATAGGTATAAAAAGACACAAATAATTCACACAAGTTGTGGTTATTTTATGGAAGACACAAAAATTTGATGATTACAATGCACTTAGTAAAGGGTATTTAAACTTTTTCTTATTAATGACTAACTTAAAATAACTTGACATAAAACCACACACTAAATTTGACTTTATTCAAAATACGATTTAATTTTACTTGATTTAACTTGACTCAAAAAAATTGAATTAATTAATTTACTCTCTAAATTAAATTAATTGACCTAAAATAACTTAACATACAACTACACAATAAATTCAACTTTACTAAAATACTACTTAACTCTACCCACATAACTTAGTAATTAACCTACTAAATTTAGCCTAACTCTTCACCCGAGAGGAATTAGCTATCTTTAACCAAGTCTAACAGTTAAGGGAAATGAATTTCTTAGTGCATTAGAGTTAAAGAACACATCCACTAATATTGTTTCGTAAACAGAGTCGTCAGCAATTGCTTATCAGCCTCTAGG
The DNA here is from genome assembly GCA_000404065.3 of Pinus taeda. Classification (NCBI taxonomy): domain Eukaryota; kingdom Viridiplantae; phylum Streptophyta; class Pinopsida; order Pinales; family Pinaceae; genus Pinus; species Pinus taeda. The sequence continues at coordinate 67,890 of APFE030888945.1, read as the reverse complement.
GTTTTTTAAGAGAGAAAAAACATCCGTTGTATTATATTGAGACAATATAAAAACATTAGAAAATATAAAAAGTGGCTCCTAGAGCAGCCATGCTAGAAGCAACTAGAGGAGATATAGCATCATAGGTCTGTAAAGAGACATATACAGCATCACAAACCAGACCAAGAAAAATAGTACTGAGAAACTATATAGAACTGCAAAAAGCATGTCTAATGCATAAGCAAAAGTTAAGACCAAAACCCATTCAGGAGAAACCCATAGAAGCATAAAAAATGTTGAATTTGTAATTTCAACCGCTCATCACTTGAACGGGCCAGCATTTAATGCGCCCAAAACCACCAAAGTAACACCATAAACCCCCGGTAAGTTTTTCGGAACAGGTTTTGTGTGAAGTGGTTTCCGTGGGCTCCGAGAAAGTTCAAGGGTTGACGCATGGATGAGGCGTGACATCACCCTCTGACAACTTCTCGGAAGGTAAACTTCGGTTAAAAGAGGCCTTTCGATATTCCCTCAGCCGATCGATTCGAGGAGGGCAAATCAACGGTTCCGATCGATTCAAGGAGGGCAAATCAATGGTTGACGGGTATCTCAACCTGCATACGACCAACATTAAAGGCTTGGCGTGGAGTAAAATCGAGTTTCATTTTGACCATACCTTCATTAAAGAATTGTCATATGGGTAGGTGGATTTTTAAATTTTTGTTTAGGACATGTATGGGCGTGGATTAAATAATGGCATGGACAATGTCATCTAGTTTTAATTTTATTTCTTTTTAATTATTCACAGGGCATAAGTTTGTTTTTACAGAACAAGTAAAACATATTTTTTTTGGTCAATTTGATAAGTGAGAAATGAAGAAAACCAGGGGAAGCATGTATCAAAAAAGCCATGAATTGTTTCACACAACAGTGAAAAGGGTAAAGTAAGTTTTGGTGAATATGTAATTTTTCACACAGCAGTGTGTTGATCCTTTTATTTCTTTTACAACAGTAAATCCTTGTAATCTTTGTTTTCACACAGCAGGGAATGTAAATGAAATTTTTACACACAGTGGTGTAAAATTTCAAAGGAGAGAGTAATTTTGTTGAAATGTTTTGGTGAATCCCTCTGAGTGAAAGAGGATGAATATGTATCAGTGATTTTTATTTTAATGAATAGAAAATATTTTATGGTGGTGCAATACTCTGTTCTGAGTAATTTTTTTTTTTAAAACTTCCCTGTGCAAAAAGATCCTGGAGTAAAGGAAACAGAGCATTGCCTCTGTGTGCTTGAATTGTTTGTTTTTGGGATTTTACCAGAAAAATCCCCAACAGTGGTATCAGAGCAAGCTTAGGCTCTTTGAAGGTGACAAAGAAGCTGAAGGGAGAAGTCTTTTGTTGCAGCAGTAAATCTTCTCCAGCAAAGTGAAGTCTCAGGCAAAAGGATTCAGGTATTCCTCAATGTTTTTTGTGAGTTACTTCTGAAGAAACAGTCAATGTTTTAAAATACACAGTCAAGAAATTGAAGCATAACTAAGGATGCAAGGAATGGCCAGCACAAGCACTGGTATGGGTATGTTTAACACCCAGCTCCCACAGTTTAATGGGAAAAACTATGACTATTGGGCAATAACCATGAGAGCCCTATTTGCCTATCAAGATTTATGGGAATTAGTTCAAGATGGGTTTGAAGAACCAGCAGATGAAAATGAGTTTAACAGATTAACTCCAGCAGAGAAGGGTCTACTGAAGAGCAATAGGAAGAAGGACTCAAAAGCCCTTGTATTTTTGTATCAAGCAGTGGACCAGAGTGTGTTTCCAAGAATAGCAGCAGCCAAGACATCCAAAGAAGCATGGCAAACCCTCAAGACAGCCTATCAAGGCATGGAGAAAGTGAAGACAGCAAAACTACAGTTGCCGAGGACAGATTTTGAGAATCTGTGCATGAAGGAGTCAGACAACATTGACTCATTCTTCACACATGTAATTGGTCTGATCACACAGATGAGGACTCATGGAGAAACCATTGAATAAAAGAGGATTGTGGAGAAAATATTGAGGGTCTTACCCTCAAAGTTTGATGCTATTGTCACCACCATTGAAGAGACAAAGGATCTCTCAAATTTTTTAGTTGATGAGCTACATGCATCACTGATAACACATGAGCAGAGATTGAGTAGGAATGAAAACTCATCTCTAGAGCAAGCCTTTAAGACCCAGATGTCCTTTAGAAGAGGAAGAGGTCAAAGCAGAGGAAACAAGAGAGGAAGAGGCAGAAGCCAGAACAGAGGTGGAAGGAACAGTCCAACAAGTGCTCAAGGAAGAGGCAGTGATTCAAATAAGAACCAAGGCCAAGGCAGCAGCCAACAAAAAGGAAAACATCATGCTCAAGGACAGAGGTATGAAAAATCCAATGTCCAATGCTATTATTGTAAAAAATATCGGCATTATGCCAGTGAATGTAGGAAGAAGTAGCATGATGTGAGTAATAGACAAAATGCAAATGTTACTAGAGAGAACATGAGCCAAAATAATGTGTTGTTAGCTTGTAACATGGCTGAAACAAACAGTGAAGACATATGGTTTTTAGACTCAGGTTGCGACAACCATATGACAGGAAATATAGCTCTCTTTTCTGCCCTAGATAAAAATATGAAATCAGAAGTCGCACTAGGAACTCATAGCAAAATTTCTGTTATGGGAAAAGGGGAGGTAAAAATTTTTACAAAGCAAGGAGAAAGGAAAACCATAGCAGATGTCTATTATGTCCCCGGAATGAGGTGTAACCTCTTGAGTATTGGACAGCTTGTTCAAAAGGGTTACAATGTTTTCTTTGTGAATGATGTGTGTACCATCATGGATATAGCACCCAACAAACGATGCATTGCTGGAGTGAAGATGACAAGGAACATGATGTTCCCTCTCAGGATCAGGGCAGATTTGAAAAACAAAAGTGAAATTGCAGCAGTTACCCAAGAGGCCTTCCAAAGCGTGCCAAAGGATGAAAATTGGTTGTGGCACTTGAGATTTGGACATCTCAATTTTGGAGGTCTAAACTTGTTAAGCAGAAAAGGAATGGTGAAAGGATTACCATTGATAGAGAAACCGGACAGCCTATGTGAAAGTTGCATTTTGGGGAAACAACATAGAGAAAGTTTTCCATCAGGTAAAAGCATAAGGGCAAAGGCACCCTTAGAGATCATCCACTCAGATTTATGTGGACCGATGCAAGCTCCATCATTAGTAGGAAGCCAATATTTCCTAACATTTATTGATGACTTTACAGGAAAAACTTGGGTATATTTTCTTAAAAACAAAAGTGAAGTGTTTGAGAAATTCTGAAATTTCAAGGCACTTGTGGAAAACCAAAGCGGGCTGCACATTAAAGTT
>APFE030888945.1:37674-63471 GCA_000404065.3 Pinus taeda | reverse complement strand
ACAGCAGCAGCATGTCAAGCAGTGTGGATGAGAAGAATGCTGAGAAGCTTAGGCCAAGAGCAGGCAAAAGCAACAGTGATTTTTTGTGACAATAGTTCAGCTATTGCATTGTCAAAGAATTCAGTGTTTCATAAGAGAACGAAACACATTGATACAAGGTTTCACTACATCAGATAATTGGTGAACAATGGAGAAATTGTCCTAGAACATTGCAGGACTCAAGAACAAGGTTGCAGACATCTTGACAAAGCCACTGGATCAGAAAAGCTTTGAATTTTTGAGGAAGTGTCTGGGTATGACCGAATGCCCAACAGTTGAAATTAAAGGGGAGTGTTGAATTTGTAATTTCAACTGTGCATCACTTGAACGGGCCAGCATTTAATGCGCCCAAAACCACCAAAGTAAAACCATAAACCCCCGATAAGTTTCTCGTAACAGCTTTTGTGTGAAGTGGTTTCCGTACATAGGCGCTCCGAGAAAGTTCAAAGGTTGACGCGTAGATGATGCGTGACATCACCCTCTGACAACTTCTCGGAAGGTAAAGTTCGGTTAAAAGAGGCCTTCCGATATTCCCTCAGCCGTTCGATTCGAGGAGGGCAAATCAACGGTTGACAGGCATCTCAACCTGCATATGGACAACATTAAAGGCTTGGCGTGGAGTAAAATAGAGTTTCATTTTCACCATACCTTCATTAAAGAATTGTCATATGCGTAGGTGGATTTTTAAATTTTTGTTTACGGCATGTATGGCCGTGAATTAAATAATGGCATGGGCAATGTCATATAGTTTTAATTTTATTGCTTTTTAATTATTCAAGTAGTTTGTTTTTACAGAACAAGTAAAACATATTTTTTTTCGTCAATTTGGTAAGTGAGAAATGAAAACGCACAGCAGTGCAAAGAAGTGAATGAAGAAAACCAGGGGAAGCACGTATCTAAAAAACCATGAATTGTTTCACACAGCAGTGAAAAGGGTAAAGTAAGTTTTGGTGAATATGTAATTTTTCACACAGCACTGTGTTGATCCTTTTATTTCTTTTGCAGCAATAAATCCTTGTAATCTTTCTTTTCACACAGTAGTGAATGTAAATGAAATTTTTACATACAGCGGTGTAAAATTTCAAAGGAGAGAGAGGAATTTTGTTGAAATGTTTTGGTGAATCACTTTGAGTGAAAGATGATGAATATGTATCAGTGATTTTTATTTTAATGAATAGAAAATCGTTTATGGTGGTGCAATACTCTGTTTGAGTAATTTTTTTTTTAAAAGCTTTCTTGTGCAAAAAAAAATCTTGGAATAAAGGAAACAGAGCATTGCCTCTTTGTGCTTGAATTGTTTATTTTTGGGATTTTACCAGAAATCCCCAACGAAAAATAGTAACCAGGGAGAGAAATCCTGGACAAAACAGGAATTCATGTGCATGAAAGGAGCTGTGAAAGGAGCTGTATTTGCGACAGCATTCACTCCGTTGATGATGATAATCGTTGCAATTACGGAATTTTTTATTCCGTCTGACAACATATATTTGGGCTGGTTTTTTTCCGAATATTTCTGAATTCAAAATGAAAGGATTATCGTTTGTGCGATTAGAAATTTTCAATAGGCTAACTGCACTTATCCACTTAATACAGCGCGTTGGGCGAGCACTGGTTGCGGTAGGACTATACGTTGTTCTGTGGGGAAAGATGAAGGATAGCAACATCTCAAGCACTAAAAAATTAGGGGAGCTGCCTTCTAATTCTCAAGTAGCGGTCCGTCAAAATCAAAATAAGGTGGAAGACATGGAAACTCCATCTAAACCAGCTGATGAGTAAGGGACATCAAGCTTCTAAGTTCAATTCCCGAGATACGACCATTTCTATCCGTGGAAACAACAATCCAAAAATGTAATCACGTAGCCAGCCCTTTGCACGAGCACTAACAATTTGGGTTGTTCGAACTAAGCTAGACATGGAGTTTTCTATGTCCTCTTGAAATGCACCGGAATTTCAACAAACGGTTCTTCAAAGGTCAATAAGTGCGCAATTTATTAAGCTGTTTGACAAGTTTAAATTACAGCTTCCGTCGTTGTCTGAGATGAGAAGAGAGAAACGGTTGTGACAAGGATTGAAATTTCACTTTCATCTTGACTCAAAAATTGCTAAGTTATACTTTCTAAATTTCTGAGCAGTTATACTTTCATCTTGACTTGAAAAATTGGTAGGTGGAATAATTTTTTTTCAATATTTAATATATCCAAATTTAAAATATCGGCAATAAAAAATTACTGAAAATTCCATTTGAAGATTCTTCAAAATATGCAAAACGTACATATCACCTATCGAATTAAAATAAATAGCGTTATCAGGTAGTTTCTAAATATAGTAAAAAATAATTAAGTGAATGTAAATTAACTTATTAAAAGGTTAGGTTAAGTAGATATAATTTTTTGAGGTCTATTTTTTTTAAATAAAATTTGAAAATTTTTAGAATTTATCTTTTCTATTTATTTTGATTAAAATTTTGTAGGATTTTATTGAAATCAGAAGTTTGGTGGGTAAAATTTGCACAATTGAAGTGCTTTAAAAGTTTTTGAGAGTGTTGAATCCATATATGTAGTAAAAAACCAGTTTAAATAACAAAAATCAAAATTTATTAAGATTTCACATGGTGTAAAATTCAACTAATCTCATCAAAATCAACTCTTATATATGATATTATTTTGTTTAAATTATATTTGTCAATAAATTTTTATGATTATTTTTTTTTTTCATAATTATTTTTGATAAATTACATAACTTAAATTTACAATTCAAAAACAATTTCACTAATCTTTAACATTAAAATATAGTTAAAAAAAACAATTTCACTAGTCTTTAACATTAAAATATAGTTAAAAAAAATAATTTTACTAGTACTTCACATAAGAATATAGTAAATTAAAGCTAAAATGTAAATTTGTGTAACCTACACCATAATACTACTCAGTAACAAAAAAATAAAATCTACATATTTCTCTTGGTCATTAAACTTTTGAGCTTTTACTATCAACCAAAAAAAATATAAGAAAATGTTATTCACTCGCTCTTAATATATACCACCTTCGATACTATTGCAAGGTGTTTTATTGTGAATTTATACTTTATGGGACCACGCCCCTTAACCCCTTCAGTGGACTTTTGGTCAACACTAAATTCCTAAAGTTAAAATTGGACCGAACAGCTTAATGACTGAGCACGCCTCACTAAGATGGGCTCGAACTTAATATGTATAAAATGCATAATTTTTATTCATGTTAGGATTTTATAACGACTAATTCTCGGTCAATTCGGATCGAACCCTCTCCACTTCATGAATGACACCAACTTATAGCTTCGAGATGGGAGCCATTGGGATCTGGGCGTAGATCAATGATGACAGTGTAGGTTGGCGATCCTACGGTTATGATGAGGAACATGTGGTTAAAGTAACCACTGCCTTTCCCATGCAGTGTTTCTCTTGGTCATTTGCAACTTTCACCAATGAGGGTTTAGCTCTGCAAACCCTACACCATCAGGCTCTTGCGGACGAAGGATTGAGCTTAGAGCTATGAAATTTCAAGGGTTGATTTAGTAAACATCACATCGCCATCCTCTACAGTTGGCTTCTTCGTTGGATCATGTTGAATTCTTTTGGATAAGCATTGTATTAGCATGTACAGGTCTGACTCAACAATCAAAGGTATGGATTTCTCATCTGGCATTTGGATTGTCGCATGAACGATGATTTTCAATGGGTATAAGTTCTTCTTCTTGAATCTACTCAGTTTTTTTTTTGAAACTTGCCTTCTAACCGAGTTTATTTTTTTCTTGGTTACCAAAGTTGGGTATAAGGGATTTGACAGAAACATTATAAGGTAATTTCTTGAGCGCTGATTTTATGGATTTATTTCTCTCTAATGATGGCTCACTCAGATATATATTTGTATATTTTCTTTTAATTGACTGTTCAATCCTTAATTTGTGTTCCTGATCCTTTACAGGTTGAACATTACAATCCTACTCTCGCAAGCCCAGTAATATTTATTGTTCCGGATGCACAGGTTCCAAAGCCTAAATCTATTTCTCTTGCTCTGTTTTATCCAAATAGGACACGGATTTTCCTATTTGACTCACGGTGAGTACCATTGTCCATTGCAGCTAAGCAGGTATATATAGCCTGTTTGTCATAGTTTAGGGTTTTATTGTACAATGTAGAAGGGATTTGCTCACTGGAGTGCTACCTCTAGTTGTTATTTCACTATTGCTAAATTATATGGTAGATATTTTCTTTCCATAATAGTCTGGTTTGGGAACCGGACTAGGGTTTTCGGTCAAGTGTCGGCTATCATATTATCATAACCTTTTTCAGGCTGTTGTAATTTTAAAGAAGTGATATGGGCTATGGCCCTTTTTGTTTTTCTGGATGGTTTTCCACATGGAGCGCTCGAGCCTCCTCAACTCTCATCCGGGCCTGTCTTAGTGTACCTTTGCAGAATAGATCATGCTAACCGTTAGTCTTTTATAATGAATTTCACCAGACATTTAAATACAAGTAATTGTATGTGCTTTAGCATGTTAACCCTGTACCTAGGGTTTTTTATTCATCATAATGGCACTATCTTTTATCTGTCAAATTTAAAAATCTATCATCAGGACTACTTCGTTTATTTACTCATTTACCCTTGCTTCGAATAATGGTTAATAATTTCTTTATTGATATTTCTATTTAAATGATGATACTAACTCTCTCTCACACATAAGACAATATTCGATTTCCTCATGGTTGACTCATTTCTTTAATACGAGTGTAGTTCGGCTCTCGACCCCGCGGATACATTTGTACACTAGCCTCCACCAATGGAAATGTATTGTAGTTATGTAAACATATATTAAACTTTTTTTTTAAATAACTAGGTTCAAGTATATTTGAACTTAGATGGTAATTTATGGAGCGCTTTTAACATTTCTTTGAATATATGGGTCGATATTTCTTAAATATTGAGGACTACTCATCCATTCTAGCATTCAACCATAAGCCAAGAGTGCTTTTAGTTACTATCTAACCATGGAACTAATTTACTTCTCTAGTTTTAGTCCATTTATAGATTGAGTTTGTTGTCATCAATCCTACAAAGAATTATATATACGGAAGGAAATATAATTAAGACAACTAGAATTTTTAATATTTAAAAGAATAAAATGTTGATTTCTTATCTTCATTTAACAACAACTAATCATAAAATTGCCACTGAAACTAGTGCTCTACCCAACCACGGATATTGGCAATTAAGTCCATTTCTCCCCAAGCCTTTTCATTTTCCAGACAGTAGATGGACAACAACATAACAAGGTTTGTTACAGGGCATAAAGACTTTACTAGTCCATCCTAGGAACTCAGAGTCACAAGTTAAACTCAAGGATCTCACTGGTCATCCACTAGCTCAAGGATACCTTAGTTGGCACCATCCTACAAACCTTTAACAACATCTTTTTTCAGGTTCCAAAGCTTGAACCTCCAACTCCTCTCTTGGACCACCTTAAGCCAAGCACCAAGTCTCCAAGGTCACCTCGGGTTTTCCTTCCTCCCACCCTCTTCACTCCCTTATCCCAACTAAAATTATTTATCCTCAGGGACAAGAATAATTGTCTTAAATCTCTGGTAAATGAAACTCTCTTCTGGCACTTTTCTTGTAATTTTATGGCTATCCACAACTTGTGTTATTTATAATCAATTCAATTGCATTGAATAACATTTATATTTTACCTTCCACCCAAGTATTTACCTAACCCACAGTTTTACCAAGTCATTTGCAATAAAAAAAAATCATTTACTTCCTTCACCGAGGGGTGTTACATCTTCCCCCTCTAGAGAGCAACACCATCATCGTTGTTTCTTAGCCCTCCAAAATAGGCTAAAATATGTCTTCATACATGTGATCTTCATCTTCCAAGGTAGAAGTTCCCGCTTATCCTAGGTGATCACTCATCTTCATAACTTTTTTTATCCAATTAAATGATATATAGGTTCTATTAGGAACTTTTCCTCCTATGTGACTTGCGCTCACCATCAATATGGCTATCGTTAACTTACATCCATTATTTAAGAAGAAGGTATACATATCTAATCATTCAAATTCTATCAAAAATATCACCAACAGTTACTTATGTGTCCAACAAAGATGCTCAATATACTTCATCGCATCACTAGATTCACAACGTACTCAATAAAAGTTAGTAGTATTATTATAGTTAATCCATAATAGCCTCGGTCCTTTTACTTAGACAATGGTAGTGAAAATTATCAAGGACTCCATCATGTGGTTTTATTATAAATTCTAGTTTATGGAATTGCTAATTATTTACATGGTAATAATTTGCAAAAATTTACGTTTTTATTATTATTATTAAAGATGGATTACCATTAATGCATTGTCATACTAGGGTAGGATTACTATATCATATGCTTTATGCTTCAAATAGAGTTTGAGACAACTTCCTTCCCTTCCATTTGTTGTCTACTTCTTCAAGTAATTTTCTTTATTTCCATCTTAGATTCCTTACGATGTTCTTCCATTGTAACAACATAAGTTAGCACTGCTCCAATTTTGGCTGTTTTTCATGCTACATTACCGGTGATGTGTGGTCATAAAATTTATCTCTTTTATATTTTTACATATATTACCTATCCAACAATCCTTCAATAGTATAGCATAGTGTGTTTTTCTTTTATATATATAATATATATATATATATATATAATATCATTTCCTTGAATGTAATTCACCTCATTCAGTCAACAAGTTGCTTTAATACCTTTAACCTATAAGGTCTTAGGGGTTGTTAAAAGAAGAAGAAAACACCAACTTAGCCCTATACACGATTAACTATTCATTCTGTACCAATGAGTCATAATTGCTATCATCATCATTCTTTTATTCTCTTTAAATTTGAGGGAGTTCCTATTTTATCCCCATGAGGCTTGAAACTAAAGATTGGTTCTTTAGACACCCTCATTGTCTAGAATGTCACAACAACATGTTGTCCAAGTTCTAGAGTAACCACTTCACCTTACCATTTCCACAACAAATTTTGCTAACATGCCTTATCTAGGGGTTCCTTCCTTACCCTCATCTTAATGTTTAGGTCCTTTATGTTATTCAGCCATTAATTAGGGTATTTAGGAAATATTATTCCCTTCAATACATAATATTCATGTGGTTATCCTCACACGGTAATTTGTAAACAAAATTCATTCTAGTCAATCACTTCACCAAACTTCATTTGTGTCTATTAGGTTGTTAACAAGGTAATATTAACTTACACTTTCCATGTTGGTATTCTTTTTTTAATGTGCTATCAATGTTTTTAGCTTTAAATTTTGTTAAAAGTTAAAACTAAGTGCCATATTATTTCATTCTCTTAGTGAACTCTCTATTCATTTTTTATCATCATATTACTTGAACCCCCTACGCATTCATTAATGCATGCAAAGATAATGAAATCTAAGAATTTTTTCTTCATTGTCATGTGTACCAATGAAATATAATCTCTTTTCTTTGTTTCTTATATCCTCACATTTTGTTTCTCTTCCACTTTTCATCATTAATTTTTTTAGTAGTTTCACTATAATTGAACTTTTTCTTTTCCAAACAATACTTATAGAAGTTGCCATGCCTGTAGCATAGCCTTCACATAGAGCGAATATTTCTTCTATGTAACACGAACCTTCATACCGTAGGAGTTCAGTTATTCCTACCCACACCAATGTTGTAGCTCACTGTACCCAACAATAAATTTGTGCATTTTACTCTCCCCAACTCAAATTGAAAGACATATCCCAACATTCAGTGCAGCACCAATTTCATTGATACGCACGCCATTGTTGTAGCTCATTCTACTCAACAATAGATTTGTGCAAACTACTTTCCCCAACACAAATTGAAAAACATATCCCAATTTAGATGTAGCAACAATTTCGATCAATGATTTAAAGACCAAATTTGCAATTGAAATAGAGAAAGGATCAAAGTAGACACATATAAGAATTACATCGTGACCCATCGATAACTTTGTTTACATGAGCCATCAAATATTTTGTATATATCCACTACATTAAAGGCCCAACATGTAAATATTCCTCATTCATACACCATGTATATGTGAATACAAAAAAATGGTACACGAGGCCATACATGTTGGAAACATGATACATAAGAGAAAACTTACAATTGACTTCTAGATTTCACAAAGCAATAAGCTACTACATATCAATAATTAATTGGTTATTTATTTTTCTCTCCTTTGGATCGAAATCTATCATTAGCAAACTTTTTTGTTATTATATATAATTTTAATATGCTACCCAATTAATTATACGTCATTTGTTTGGTTCACCTCTATGACTCATATGGGGACACTTACATATAAATGCTTATGATGCCCTTTTCTAGGTTAATATATTTTTAAACTCATATTTCCACTAAACTATCGATGGTATCTAGCTGGCAGCTATTAATGTTTATTCTACTATACCATACGAGATCAAATCTCGCAATTAACCCCTTTTTAATTCGTCAAATTTCACTAGTTATCCTAATATCAGTGACCTTAACCTTTTCCAATCACGAGGTGATCAATTAGTGAACCATTCCATGATTCACTATTATCAGGGGCAAGGCATTAAATAACTATCTAGATTCCTTTTTTAATAATTATATCTGTCTATTTTTTAAATGTTATTGGCTCTAGTGTTGCTTATTTTATGCTTACAAAATTTGGTGTATAACTGATGTCTTCTTCTATATTAGTAGCACTTGTTTTCTGAAATGTTTCCATGTTTATTTGGTGACTCAGGGTAACTCATATATTATTATGTTATTTTTAATTTAAAAGTCTTAACTATGTTTCTTCTTTCTTTATTTCTGAGGCTATCTTTTCGATCGCAACATGTTAAAAATTTTCATCACAATTTGTCTCTAATGTTGCTAATTCTTTAGTAGAAGTTATATCTATCAATTCCATGGTAGTATTTAATTGCTTGATATCCCTTTTGTAATGTATTTATTTTGGTTTTAATATTTTTAAGAAGGAGAGCTTATGGATTATGTTCTAGGCTCATCCTTGTGTAACTTGTTTATGATTTTTTTTTCTTTTTTTCCTAATCACCCATGTTATAGTTTTCAATTGTTGAAATTTAGATTCTTAAGAGGCCCACGGATTTCCTTTCGAAAATCTGCTAGCTACAAAATTCCATAATATCTTGCTACATGCAAGGATTTTTACAATTTTTAGACATGTAAATGGTATTAATTTAAATACAATCCTTAGTACTAATGGTTTGTATCAGAGACTTCCTAGTGAAAAGGTTCATTTACCCCCTTACTAATTTATTCTCATTGCTCATGAAATCCAAACCTACTCATACCAACTAGTTAGTTTTGTATTAACTCATTTATACCTGGATCATGCTATTAACATTCAGGTTTTTACCTTTTTATGTCATCAATTTTGATTTATACCATGTTACTTACAAATATTTAACTTGGTGAAAAGAGCTCCAACCCTACTAACCAATTACCCAAGATGGCCTTAATGTTTTATAATCATAAATTTTCTAATTTCTCTATTCAAATTGACAAGTTATTATTGAGTGTGTCAAACTCCAATGCATGTGCTACATGGTTCTTGATCCATTTTTAGATTTCTTCCCATGAATAGGTAAAATTTATACTTGGGTTAACATTTGAAAGCCTACTTCTATTACCATGTGTTTCTTCCACTCACTACTCCAACAAATTCCTTGGTCTACACCCCATATATGCACAAAGGGTTAGTTTATACTAATTAAGAGACTACTTCCCATTGTAACTAGAAACTAGATTATACATGACCTTTTTTATTAAACAAATATGTTTAGCATTCATAAATAGATCTTCCAAACAACTATTTGTTCTACTAGGTGCCCAACATATTAGTTTTGATAGTTCTTCCACTTCTTTTTGCTTACTTAACTGTAATCAAGTTCATAAGTCACAATATTGCAACTTAACTCTCATAAACCACGGTTTTACAACTTAGATTTCATACCACATCTAACCCACAACAACCTAGACCATAATACCATTCCGGAAAAAAAAAATAAAAAAAAATATATACACGTTTCTCTATGTCATTAACTTTTTGAGCTTTTACTATCGGTAAAAATATATAAGAAAATGTTATTCACTAGCTCTTAAGATATTCCAAACTTTGATACTCTTGCAAGGTATTTTATTGTGAATTTATAATTTATGGGACGGTCATGCCCACTTACCTCGTTCATTGGGGTTTTGGTCACCACTAAGTTCCTAAAGATAAAATGAGACTGAACACCTTAGTAACTGAGACTGCCTCGCTAAGATGGGATCGAACTTAATATGTCTATAAATGCATAATTTTTATCCATGTTATGATTTTATAACGACTAAGTATGGATCAATTTCGATTGAACCCTCACGACTTCATTACTGGAACCAACTCATAGCCTCGAGATGGGAGCCATTGGGATCTAAGTGGAGATAACCGACGATAGTGTAGGCAGATGAACATTTGGTCAGAGTAACCACCGTGTTCCCCACGCGCTGTTTCCCTCGTTCATTTCTAACTTTCACCAACGAGGGTTTAGCTCTATAAACCCTAAACAATGAGGCTCTTGGGGACAAAGGAATGAGCTTATAACTAGAAAATCTCAAGGGTTGATACAATAAATATCATACCGCCATTCTCTACAGTTGGCCTCTTCGTTGAATCACGTTGAATTCTTTTGGATTACCATTGTATTAACATGTATAGATCTGACTCGATGGCCAGAGGTATGGATTTTCCATCTGGAATTTGGTTTGTCGCACGAAGGAGGATTTTCAATGGGTATAAGTTCTTCTTCTTGACTCTACTCATTTTTTTTTTTTTTTAAACTTCTGTTCTAACTTAGTCTATTTTCTGCTAGGTTACCAGCGTTGGGTAGAAGGTGTTTGACAAGAACATTATCGGGTAGTTTCTTGAGCGTTGATTTCATGGATTTCTCTCTCTCTAATGATGGCTCAATAAGATATATATTTGCATAAATCTTTAATTGGTTCAATCCTTAATTTGGGTTCCTGATCCTTTACAGGTTTGACACTACAATTCTTCCCATCGCAATCCAAATACTATTTTATTCTTCATGATGCACAGGTTCCGAAGCTTAGATCTATTTCTCTTTCTATGTTTGATCTAGATTCATAAAGCATCTTCCTGTTTGACGACCATCGATCATGACTAAACTTGTATATATATCTTGTTTGTCATAGTTCATGGTTCCATTGTACAATGTAGGAGGTCTTTCCTCACTCGAGTGCTACCTCTAGTTGTTATTTCACTATTGCTAAATTATATGGTAGATAGCTTTTTTCGAGAATAGTCTGGCTTGAGAACCCGAAAGGCTATCATATTATCATAACTTTATTTTTTGGTTGTTGTAATTTTAAGGAAGTGATATGAAATATGGCCATTTTTGTTTTTATGGATGGTTTTCAGTATGGAGCGTTCGAGCAGAGATTTAAGAATCATGCTAACCATCGGTCTTTTTAACGAATTGCACCAGACATTTAAACACAAGTTAATGTATGTTATTTAGCATGTTAACCCTATTCATAGGTTATTTATTTATTTATTTATCATAATGCGACTATGTTTTGTCTGTCAAATTTAAAAATATATCATAATACTTCGTTTAGTTACTCATTTACCCTTGATTCGAATATGGGTTAATATATTCTATATTCATATTTCTATTTACACCGAGTCTAACTCTTTGTCACACATAAGACATTATTTGATTTCCTCATGGTTGACTTATTTCTTTAATACGAGTGCAGTTTACCACATATACAATAATAAATCTATAATATATAACGTAGTTTTGTAAATAAATATTAACCCCATTTTTTTAAATAACAAAGTTCAAGTATAAATAACAAAGTTCAAATATATTTGAACGTAGATGGTAATTTATAGTGTGATTTTAACATTTCTCTAAATATTGGGTCTGGTACTTTTTCAAGTGGTGCTTACTCATTCATTCTAGCTTTCAACCATATAAAACCAAGATTTCTATCAATTACTATCCAACCATGGAACTAACCTACTTCTCTGATTTGATTCCATCTACAAACTAAGGTTGTTGCCATTAATCGTACACAGAAATTATATATACAGAAGGAAACATAATTAAGAAAAATAGAATTTTTAATATTTAAAATCATAAAACAAATATTAGGTGGATTTCTTATCTTAGTTTCACTAAGTACCAACAATAAAATTTTCAAGGAAACAAGTGCTCCTCCCAACTTGTGATATTGGCAATTAATTCCAATTAATCCCCCCAGCTTTTTCATTTTTCAAACGGTAGATGGACAACAACATAACAAGGTATATTCAAGGGCATCAATACTTTACCTATCTATCCTAGGAACTTTGACTCACAAGTTAAACTCAAGGATCTAGCTGGTCACCCACTAGCTAAAGGATACCTAGCAGCATCCTACAACCTTCAACAACGTCTTCTTTTAGGTTCCAAAGCTTAAAGCTCCAACTTTTTACTTGGACCACCTTCATCTCTGCACCAAGTCTCTAATGTCACTTGAAGTTTTCCTTCATCCCACCCTCTCTACTCTCTTGTCCCAACTGAGATTATTTATTTCTAGGGAGAGGTATAGATGTATTAATTGTTTGGTAAGTGAAACTCTCTTCTAGCACTTTTCCTGTAATTTTATGGTTTTCCACAACTTGTGTTATTAATAATAAATTCAGTTACATAAAAGAACAATTATATTTTACCTTCCATCTTTATTTCACACATAGTTTTACCAAATCATTTGCAGTAAAACAAAACATTTACTACAGGGGTGTTACAATTTCTCTGATTAAACATATAAATACCAGTAAAATAAGACCAAAATGTATAATTGTAAAAGTAGTTGAAATGTTTATTTTTTAACCAAATATAATTCTATATAGTTGACAGTGAAATATTTTATAACCCATTTATATTGAATTTTATATTAATATTTTTTAAATACCACATAATAATTTCATATTAAGGACATATCTCTGTCATTAGAGCTAAGAGAATTTGTACTTTAAATTACATTTTCTCTTTAAACATTGAAATATTGTATTATGTTCTACATTAAAATAATACATTTTGATATGGAAATTGTAACACCCATGATACTATATATAAATAATTGTCCTTTACATTTTCTTTTGTTACTATGTAAAACTTGGTTACTTGGTAATTAGGTGGTGAATAATTTAAAGATGAAATAAGTAGTCATTATTAATTAACTTAAAAGATTAATTTTGGTGGGAGAAAAGAGAGTAAAAGACTAAAAACAAAAAAAACATGAGTTTCCATACAATTAGATAGTCACTTCTCCCCGCCAAGATTAAAGAGAAAAATCTCAAATGCCAAATGCATGAGTAGCCTTGGGAGAAAATGGAGGAAAAGGAAAGAGAATTGCCAGGAAGCAGTTCTTCCATTGTAAGGAATTGTTGAGATGGTGGTAACCAATGGAAACCCTAGTAAGGAAGGTTTCTTGAAATTCAAAGATTGCTTTGGAAAACAAAAGACTGAGGGGGGTTTGGATGTCACTACCATCCTCATAGGTTGGGTGGACAAAAGAAGTCCCTTCTGGTCTTAATCTATGACAAGGCTAATTATACATATAAATATAATGATAATAGAACTATATTAATTTGATTTATTAAATGTGTATTTAAAAAGAAATTGGAAATTCTCAATAACCTAAGTAGTTCCTTGTTTTTATTTTCCATGATTTTACTACTACAATAGTCTTATGAATTAGATATTAAATAGTCATTATGGAAAGGAAATATTGAAAGATGTCTTGGTAATTGATTATAAAATTTTCCACTTGTGTTTTTATTACATAACTGTCTTTGGAAAGAAGTTTGTTTAACTAACCCATGCTTTGTGAAATGTTCGAGAAAAATTGACAAATGAAAAACAAACCAGAGCCGACCCCTTGTTGGGTACACGAGAAAGAATCTGAAACTCATTATCAATAGGAAAAGGAATTGCCCCTAATAGTTGTGGATGAGCGAATGGGTCAAAGAAGTTACAAGTTGTGAGGTGGGTAAAGGGTAAAATAACTCGTGGAATGATTACAATAACATGGGATAGGTTAGTTATCTCTGCAACTCAAGGGACACTCGGAAACAATCCTCCTACATGCACAGGGATAATATCTTTGTGGCTAGAAGCCACCTAGTGTGGGTGATGTACCTGTAAAATAAATAATGAATAATAAAACCCACCAACAAACATTAAGTCTATTCAATAAAGAAGATTACAAACACAACCCGTAGCATAAACCTATAGCAATAAAACTACAGATCCCTATAAAAATGTTATGCATGATAACAAGTGGATACAACAAGAACCTAATTTAAATATAATGAAGATATCAAGAAGAATTGTAAATTAACTAGAAATCTGAAATACATAATGAACACGACATACAACAAAAATTAAGGTATTGACATCGTTCGAGGAATAGACATGAAAAATAGTAATATGAACCACAATTGAAACTGCTGAAATAGTAATTAAAATTTTATATCAGAACGATAAGTCACAAGAGAAGAAAATCAAATCCTTTATGTTAATTAATGTTCAAAGACATTGTGCACAATAACACTCGTTCGTAGACTACGCTGTCTACTAGACTTCATTCATAAGGAATTTCTAATTATACAAGCTTTGGAATTCTGAACAAGACACAGAGATACAACCCTAAATAGAAGACAAATAAGCATAATGAGATTAATATAGCATATGACTTCATTTCAATAGAGTTATTAAGAGATGATAAGAACTTTGAAGAAAAGAATCCATTTAAAAAGACGCTTGAAAACCTTGTAGATTAATTCCATGCACCATAAGAAAAAACATGGGGAATTATTTCAAACACCAAGTTTTGTATCTGCAAGAAACTGAGCTATGAGATGATATCCATAATACTACTACCACATTTGGTTGATGGAAATATGCACATACCCTTGATAAGTTTATGGTAAGTAGAAAATAAAAGAAACTAACTTGAACTATAGCATTACTTGAATTATTAGCCGAGAGCCTGAGCACCGATCATGAACCTGACATCGGAATAAAGAAAAGAGATTAGAATCGGGTGTGACTGTGTTTAGATGAGATCTTGTCAAAAGAACAAAGATACTGATTAACAATAATACAAGCCAAAAACTCTTACCTGAAAGCATGAAGATTACCCTGTTCCCTTAGACCTAAAGTTCCCGAACTAACTTACAACCATCCATGGCACCTGAGTGAGTCAACACAAAGAACGATGTTGTATCAAAGAACGTAAGAAAGGAAAGGGTAGCTTGAAATGACTGCGTAATGGAAACATAGTGGTTTAGCTCACCTGAAGGGTAGCAATCTAAACTGGGCCAAAAAACTGAGGTGAACTAGCTATAGAGGCAACCGTCAGGAGGCAGAATGGTGATGTCAGAGACGAGCTAGGAGAGGGACAAATACCATTAATCATCCTTCCAAAACCAACGTCATTCAATGAGAACCCTAGCACGTGAACGATATGGATCAATCCACCTGTAAAGCACCAATCCTTTCGATTTTACAGCAAGGTTATCTTTGGATGGTTCTTAAGTCTTCCAAGGTTTATCCATGACCAAGGGCAAGTAACGTGTATCACATATTGAAGGTTACCGCATAGGGTTACACCAAAGCATATTGTATGTGAAGTTTCCATATTGATACATGTATTATGGTCAGACCATATGTCAATCAACACATTAAACCATGTTAAATATGCGAACCAAAATCAAGAACTCCATTTGATATTTCATAATAATTATTTCTTATTGTACAAGGTTATGTATTTATATAAATACAAAATAAAATTAATACGGGTAACTTGGGGTTTTGTTATGAGAATTCTGACAAGTGGTATAAGAGCCCTAGTTTCCAATACGGTGGGTTGTTTGGGAAATTGATTAATAAATACTTATGTGATGTGAACACAGAGTGGAGGCATAATGTAGACGGGATATTGAAGTATATATACTTCAGGGGTTAACTCAAAAATGTGGGTACAATAGGATGGTGGGCAATAAAACTCCACTATTATGTTATTGGAAATTGTCCAACAGTTAAGCACTGAAATGGATAGTCTACGAGAAGATAATGAAAGATTGATACTAGATACAGAAAATATATTAAAAAGTCTTTCTGATCACTAAAATCATCAAAAGCCTATACCCAAATATGGCAATGATGGTACGGACAAGGAGCAAAGATAGAGAGGTGAAAATTCTCATGAAAGACACCACGCCAAACAGTGAGAAGGAGATAAGGGTGGGAAGAAGAATCTGACAATGTGTGAGACCACCAGAAAAATAAGAAGCATATGACCGAGTTGAAAGGAGAGTTTAAAAAGATTAAGCCCCAACTTTTGACAAGGAAATGGAAGAAGTTGTTAAGGCATGTCTTAAATAATTCCAAATTTATGAATATGATGAGAACCTAAAAGCGACATTAGCCATTTACTAGCATCAAGGCAAGGCTACGCTATGGTAGGAGGAGGTTAAGTGTGTTCATGCAATTAATGAACAAGGGGTGACTTGGGGAATCTTTCAAAAATATTTCAAGGATAAGTATTTAACTAAATGAGTTTATGATGATAAGGAAAATAATTCGAGGGATACCTCCAAAGAGAGACATGATTTCACCATCGAATTTATTCCCACAGGTACACTTGTGTTAAAAACTCCTTACCGAAAGAGTTAGAAAGTTAACTGAACTAAAAATGCAGTTGCAAGAATTACTTGACAAGGTATATATCCAACCAAGTGCATCCCAGTGGGGAGTACTTCTATTTTTTGTCAGGAAAAATGGAAATACTCTAAGACTATGCGTGATTACTCATAACTTAACAAGCTGAAAAATTAAGAATAAGTATATGTTTCCCATAATCTACGATTTATTTCATCAGTTCATAGTAGCTACAGTGTTTTCTAATATAGATTTGCAGTCAAGGTACCATCAAAGGGTGAGGGAGGAGGACATGCCTAAAAATTCTTTTCGAACCCGTTATGGCCATTATGAATTTGTGGTTTTGGCGTTTGTCTTAATCAGCATTACCACAACTTTTATGAGTCTTATGAAGCGTGTATTTCATCCTTATCTTGATAAGTTTTTTCTAATATTTATTGATGATATTCTTATATACTCAAAGAATTTAGAGGAACAAATGAAGTATTTTCAAATATTTTTAAAAATGTTACAAGAACATCAAATGTATGTTGAATACAATAAGTGTGATTTATTTAGGGATCACATTCAATATTTAGGACATATTATATTTGTAGAAGGGATAGTTGTTGATCTAGAGAAAATCAAAATTATTCTGGAATGCCCTATTCTTGCCAATGTCACTAACATTTGATATTTCATGGGTCTAGCACGATACTACCGCCATTTTTTTAACAATTTTCCAAAATAGGCTATCCTATCACCTCCTTGCAAAAAAGGGAAACTTTTTTAAGTGGACTTTTGATTTTCAACTTAGTTTTGAATTACTAGAACATTGGTTAACCACAACTCTAGTATTAAAAATAATAGACCTAAAAACGGAGTTTATTTTCTATACTAACGCATGTGAGGAATGAGTAGGAGGGGTGTTGATGCAATAAGGCAAAGTTATTGCACATGAATCATTGAAAATAAAGGAGAATCAACAAAGTTATTTTGCTTACGAATTACAATTAACTGCAATTGTACACACTTTAAAGGTATGGAGACATTATCTTATAGGGAAAATATTTTTGCTAATGACGGACCATAGAAGTTGAACAAATTTATTTAAACAACCTAACCTTAATGAACGTCAAGGTAGGTGGGCAATAATATTCAGTGAATTCGATTTTGATATTAAACACCTAAAAGAGAAATAAAATCGAGTAGCAGACAGATTGAGTAGGAAGTTCCATCATGTGTATGAGATCTTGTACAATCAAGTTGAGTTGAAATTTTTGGTTTTTATTAAAGAGGTTGTGGATAAAGATCCTAAATATTTGTTCTTACGGAAACAAACCAAACAAGCAAGAAATTTAGGAAAAAAAACTTATTATAGCATAAATAAAGAAAAATTATTGATTTTTAAATGGAGAATATATTTTCCAAATTAGGTCGCTGTTATAAAATTAATACTGGACTAATTTCATAAAAGACCCTATGTTACCCACCCCCGATATCAAATGTTTTTTTTTTATATTGTTGAGATTTTCCTTGTTGGCTGAGAATGAGAAGAAATATCACAAAATATTTGGAAAAATGTTTGGAGTGTTTAGTGAGTCAAGGCTGAACACCAACACCCAGTAGGATTACTTCACCTATTACCCATTCTAGAATGGAAATGGGAGGTAATTATTTTATAATTTATCATTGTCTTGCCTAAAACTAAGAGGGAAAATGATTCAATCATGGCTGTAGTAGATAATTTGAGTAAGTTATCCAATTTTAATCATGTTCAATTAACGTACAAAACTATGAAATTTGCAGACATATTTATGTAGGAAATTTTTATATTACATTTAATGGCCAAAGTTATGATCTCTGACATCGATGTCAAATTCAGATCACCCTTTCATAAAACACTCTTTATTGGCCTAGGAACTCAAGTTCATTTTAGCACAACATATCATCCATACACTAACAGATAAACAAAGAGAGTGAACCAAGTGATGGAATACATGCTACAAATGTACATAATGTAACAACCAATTAAATGAGAAGAGCACCTCCACTTAGTAGAATTTGAATATAATAATAGTTACCATGAATCATTGAAAATGAGCTCCTTTGAAGTTTTATATGGAAGGAGGTGTAAAACACCCATTAAATGGAATATCCGAGAGGATAGATTAATGTTGGGGCTTGACATGTTGATAGAAATGGAGAATACTGTTAAAAAGTTTCAACAAAATTTGAAAGCCTCCTCAGATAGAAAAAGGTATATTTGGATAAGAAAAGGACTTTTAAAGAATTTTATATAGTGTACCACATGTATGTTTGAGTTAAGCGGAGAAAGAGCACTTTGCAGTGGAAATGATGTGCTAAACTCACCCCATGATACTATGGGAAAGGGTTGGAGTCGTTGCATACCAGTTAGCATACCCAGCTATATGTAATTCCATAATGTTTTTAACTTATCATAGTCAGAAAAATATCTATATGATTCTAGACATATAGTTAATGGGCAAGAGGTGTAGGTAAAAGTGTTGTTAAATAATGTGTTACATTTTTTTTGTAATCGAATATGATTATCAAATATTTGAAAATTTTAATAGTTTGTGATATTGGAACATATAGAACTAGACAAAGAGTTCTTCATAGATCCTTTTATGCATTCTTGGTTGGGAGAAACAACTCTACAGAAGTGAGCTATCACCTAAGTTAAGGTGGAGTAGAGGCACTTTAGCCCGGAAGAGGCCACCTAGGAAGATAAAAGTTGGATATAGGAATCATATCATGACCTATTCCAAGGGCAAGAGTAAACACTGAGGAGCGTGTCTTTCTCAAGAGAGGGAAGATGTAACACCCTTGGTCCTGTAAATAATTGTCCTTTACATTTTATTTTGTTACTATGTAAAACTTGGTAATTCGATCTAATGAAGGTAGTGAAAAAATTTAAATATTAAACAAGTATTTATTATTAATTACTTTAAAAGATTAGGTTTGGTCATAGAAAAGAGACCAAAAGACTTCCAAAAAAAATATCTTCATTGTCTCAATAGTGAGACAATTACTTCCCTCCTAGGAAGATTAAATAGAAAAATATCAAATGGTAATGGCATGTGTGTCCTAGGGAGGAAGTAGGAGGAAAAAGAAAGAGAATTTCTAGACATTATCAAGAAGTAGTTATTATGTTGTAGGGTCTTCCTGAGCTAGTGCTAAGTAGTTAACACCTTGTGAGGAAGGTATTCTAGGCTGGACTAGTGGTCTTGAGGCTCTGGAAAGATTACTGTGAGAGACTCGTATGGAAACCAAGAGGCTTAGGGGGAGGTTTGGATGTCATTTATAGCCTCATAGGTTGGGTGGATGAAAGAAGTCGTTTCAGGTCTTAATA
Source organism: Pinus taeda (assembly GCA_000404065.3). Taxonomy (NCBI): domain Eukaryota; kingdom Viridiplantae; phylum Streptophyta; class Pinopsida; order Pinales; family Pinaceae; genus Pinus; species Pinus taeda. Next base: position 43,264 of record APFE030888945.1, on the reverse strand, counting down.
TCTAAGAGATATAATTGGATATATAAGTATAATGATAATCGAACAATATTACTTTGATTTAGTAAATGTGTACATAGAAAGAAATTGGAAATGTTGAATACCAAGAGCAGTTCCTTGTTGGTTTTATTTTGTAGATTGAAAATTTTACCACTGTGGAAGACTTATGAATTAAAGATTAGATAGTCATCATGGAAAGGAAATATTGAAATATCTCTTAGTAATTGAATACAAATTTCTCTATTATTGTGTTTATTACATAAATGTCTTTGGAAAGGTGTTTATTGAACTAACCCCTGCTGTGTGAAACATTCGAGCAAAAGCCAGGGAACAAGGATAAACTAGAATAGACCGTAGCTGGGTACTAAAGGGAACATGTGACACTTATTATTAATAGGAAATGAAATTTCCCCTAACATTTGTGTATCAATGAATGAGTCAAAGAAGTTATGAGCAATCAGGTGGGTAAAGGGTAAGATAACTAGTGGAATGATTAGAATAATGCGAGATATGTTAGTTATCCTTGCAACCCAGGGACCACTCGGAAATAATCCTTTTCTCTCGAGAGGGATAAGATCTTTGTAGCCATAATTTTCACTTTGTAGGTATTGTACTAGCAAAATCAACCATTAATAATAAATTCTGCCCATAGAAATTAACTCTATTCAATAAAGAAGATTATGAACACAACCTGTAGCATAAATCTATAGCAATAAAACTACAAATTCATATAAAAATGTCGTGCATGATAACCAGTGGATAAAACAAGAACCTTATTTAACTCTAATGAAGATAGCAAGAAGAATTATAAATTAAATGGAAATATAACATAGATAATTGCCACGACATACAAAAAAAACTAAAGATATTGAATAACAACAATACAGGCTAAAAGCCACTACTTGGAAGCATGAATATGGCCTCATATGCTCGGACCCAATGTTCCTAAACCAAATTACGACCTTTCATGGCACCTAGGTGAGTTGGAACAAAGAACAATATTCTATCAAAGAACCTAAGAAAGGAAAGGGTGGCATGAAATGACCGGGTAACAGAAGCATAGTGGTTTAGCTCACCTAAATGGGTAGTAATAAGAACTGGGCCAAAATACTAAAGCGAAGCAGCTGTAGAGACAAGAGTTGGGAGGCAGAATTGTGGTTCCAGAGAGGAGCTGGGAGAGGGGCAGTTACTATTAACTGTCCAAAAATAGACCTCATTCGATTAGAGCCCTAGCAGGTGAACGGTGTGGATCAATCCACCTGTAAATCATGAATCACTCTGATTTTGCTGCAAGGTTGTCTCCAGAGCGTTCTCAACTCTTCCACAGTTAATCGATGACAAGATGCAAGCGACTTGAGTACCATATTGAAGGTTATCACATAGGGTTACACCAGAGTATATTGTATGTGTAATTTCCATATTAACACATGTAGTATGATCTGGACATATGTCAATCAACACATTAAACAATATTAAACACACAAACCAAAAGATATAACTCCATTTGATATTTCATAATAATTGTTGCTTCTTGTACATGGTTATGTATTTATATAAAAATTAGTATTAGTAAATTGTGATTTTTGTTATGAGGATTGTAACATAAATATATTAGTTGACATGGATATCTAAATAGTTTAATTAAATTGATATAGAATTTAAATAAACATTAAATTACATAAAATTTATATAAAATTTATACATTGAGATATTTTATTTTGGAGTGAAAGTGAAATTTGTTACCACTTAATTTTTTTTTATAGAGTTGTAATATTAAAAATGAACCAAATGATAGTTATGTGATTATAATGAGATTATTGATATTTTGGAATGATTTTAATTAAAACTAACCAAAAATATATAATATTTTGTGCTTTTATTATAGCATAAATTTTATTTTAAAATAGATGCATGTAAAGTGAAGCATAAAGAAAATCTAACACCATAAAGAAAATCTAACACCACTTTCACACTTGTACAATTTTCACTATCTATACATATAAAAATATTCTTATTTTTACTTTTAATTATACTAAAATTCATAATAATACATACACATTTCTATAATTATCTTAATTCAATTTTGTATGAAAATTATTGTAAATTTTAAAATTTAATATGTTCACTAATTAATTCATATAAAAGATTATATATATATTATATATAATAATATATATATTATATATTAAAATTTAAATTTTGAAAGGTCTTAATTAAATTAAATGTAAAATTAAGAAATCAATCTTATCATATAATAATTTATATATTTAATGTTGGAATTTAATAAACTCATATTTATTGGATTAAATTTATTATTATTTTATATATTTATATTTTTTCTAAAAATATAAATATTGTTATTTTAAATTATTTTGATGTAATTTATCTTACGTTAATAATATAAATATTGGAGTAGATTTTATGGTTTTTTTAATTAACTCCTTAATTTTCTTTTTCTTTTTATGTAATGTTTTTACGGGGCTACATACTATTTTTGATATTAGACAATCATTGTCCGCCTACTCTTGTAGAGTATGCCCAATAATTATAATGTTTAAATTTAATAATAATATAATAATTTTGTTGGCTCGATCTGCATGTCGAAAGATTTGAACATTAGGTCTTATGATCTACATAATATTTTAAAAATATCTCTGAATATTATGTTTTAGGATTTACATGATACTTCAAAAATATTTGTGTGCACCTAAAGACCGTGATGGTTGTACCATTTATACATTCTATGATGTGGAGATTGTCGAAATTATTCAGAATTTTTTTAGAAAAAATTCAACCATGTTTAAAGTTGTCTAATTTCTAAATGATTTATACTATTTAGATGCTTTTTAATTATAATTTCTCAATCCAAAATTTAAAAATATAATTACTTAAGAATTGACACAAATATATATATATATGAAAATACAATCACTTAAAAGCTTACATGACTCAAACATTAAATATCTAAAAAACATTCATAAACTTTAAATATTAAAAAGGCATCTTAATTATAATTTCTTATTTTGTAACACCCTTGGCTCCATAAGGGTTTACTATGGATATTAATTTGATTTATGTTTTACTACATTTTATGTTATTTTATTACCAAGGCTCGAAAGACAGATATTAAATTGTTACCTAATTGTGAGTGATTAGAAGTGGAAACATGATTAATTAAAAGAAATTGTGTATTACAGTTACAAGAAACTATTAACAAGAAAAAATTATGCACCTGCCCTCGAAAGGAGAAATATAGGGGAAAAAAAGAAAGAGAAAACTATCCTAGAGGTGGAAAAAGTGTGACCAGTGGAAAGATGCTCATGAACAATCAAATTAAGTGCACGACTTGAGGCTGGATAGTCGAGTCTGGAGGACCATGGCACTCACTGTAAGTGGAAATTATTCTAACAGAGAAAGTGCTCGGAGGAGCACCTGGACGTAATTGCCAGGTTCATGGCTCGGAGGAGAGACTCTCTAGAATTATTGACTATTGGTGGAATAGATAAGTATTATAGCCATGTTCTTTCTAGAACTAATGCCAGAATGTAGAGAATAACATTTAATGAGAGAGTAAAATTTATGATGCTTCCACTATCATAGAATAAGTTCTCGAATAATAAACTATATTAGAAGGATCATTATCATAAGGAAAGATATAATTATAGGATAGAAGCATCTTTTATTTTATGATAATATAGACAATATATACTAATATCTATAGAATTTCTATATGACATAGCAAAAAGGAAAGAGGATGCTCATTCAGTAATTATAGTTCAATGTTCCTGATTATCAAAGTCAAACTGATATGATATAAAAGAAAATAATTTACAATGTGCTTTAACCAAGAATCTATAGAATGACCTGTGTAATTATAGACACTTTGTTACTAATGACAAAAATAGAAAGATAGTAATTATACAGTTCTTGAATGCAGAATATAATTACAGTCATTATGTAATTGTTGAATGTAGATTTACAATATAAAACATCAAGATTCAATTAATTTTTTGAATGCAGGTTCAGTAACATATCTTGACTACACCATCATAACAGTACAATAGAATAATTTTTAAAACCCTAATAATATCTTGAATGAAAATTTGATCTAATTCCATCAGAATTAATACATCAACTTGATAAATACTTGCATGCATTAAATAAGGTTCCCCTCGGCCTAGAAAGCAACAACGATGACAAATAACTTAACTATTCCCAAATAAATAAATAGATATGATCACTCCCGAAAAGGCAAATATATAAGTTAATCATTCCATATAACTGGACATAAACTTGTTCACCTCAGTGCCCTCATAACAAAATAAATAAATTATTCTACAAGACAGAGCTTAAAAACCTCCCTCGTTGACAAAGCGAGAGTATTCTCCTCCAAAACAACAAAAAACCTACATAGGGTTCCTTAAACCATCTATGCATATTTACATAATTATAGAAATAGCAGAGCCATAAAAACTGGAGCTAGCTAGACGCTCAACACGAGATTGAGTCTCTATCTTCGACTATGCAAGTCATGTTTGCATAAATTAATTCATGCTAGAGGTAAGAAGCCAACTTTGAAGGGCCAATAGTTTCGTCATGAGAATTTATGTTCTGGTGAGAGGTGGTATTTACTAATACAAATACCAATAAGAATTATGAATTTACTTGTCATGGACATCCAAAAACTTAGATTAGTAAAACCCTAATGGGAAAAAGTGTACAAACCAAGAAAATAGGCAATGAGAAGAAATCTTACCTGGGAATCAGAGGCTTCCAAGTGAGGTATCTTCCCTGTTCACGAGTGAACACATAGCATGTGCGATTTTTAACAACTAAAGGATAAAAGGAAACATTCAAACTAAGAAACACTTAATAGTTACCTTTTGTAGCTAAGTCCTAAAATTGATTTTCGTGAAGCGCGATGAATGATCCATGGGGTTTTCCTGTGTGGTGATGCCAGATCATTAAGAGGTGCCAAAACACAAACTAGCCCTATAATAATCTCGCTATATAGTTCGAGCAAAGAACAGAGCAACGACGTGATGGGCGTACCTCGTTTTGTTTTATCAAATGTCATCGCCTTCATCATTCTCGAAAGATGCACAGATAGGAAGAAGCCTTGATCAGAGAAACAAACCCTCAGAAAACAGCAAACCCTCGCAGAGCAGCAAGAAACTACAAGAGCATCGGAAACAATGAACCACACGAAGGTCGAGGATGAGAAGTTAGTTAGGGATTGAAACCGTAAGTGTTTTCCATCATCCAGTCGTAAGAGCCCGATCAACGACTGCAGTACTACACAGATGGCATGAGTAGAATTAACCATCTGACCAGTGTCCATAGCCTCCCACCATGTCTTTTTGCCGTGTGGCTCTAGGTACAAAGGACAACAAGTCAACACTGGAACAAGGACATGGAAATCAGATTGCGAATCATACACACTTAATCCCAATCTCTTTAACTTTAATATAAACTGTGTGATTCATTACACCTCCAGTAAATGTCAAGTCTATGGACATACTATTTAATATTAAAAATTAATCCAATTGCATACATCAAAGCAAATGTCAAAGTCTAGGATGGACATAGTTAC
>APFE030888945.1:2092-37664 GCA_000404065.3 Pinus taeda | reverse complement strand
GGGACCACTCGGAAATAATCCTTTTCTCTCGAGAGGGATAAGATCTTTGTAGCCATAATTTTCACTTTGTAGGTATTGTACTAGCAAAATCAACCATTAATAATAAATTCTGCCCATAGAAATTAACTCTATTCAATAAAGAAGATTATGAACACAACCTGTAGCATAAATCTATAGCAATAAAACTACAAATTCATATAAAAATGTCGTGCATGATAACCAGTGGATAAAACAAGAACCTTATTTAACTCTAATGAAGATAGCAAGAAGAATTATAAATTAAATGGAAATATAACATAGATAATTGCCACGACATACAAAAAAAACTAAAGATATTGAATAACAACAATACAGGCTAAAAGCCACTACTTGGAAGCATGAATATGGCCTCATATGCTCGGACCCAATGTTCCTAAACCAAATTACGACCTTTCATGGCACCTAGGTGAGTTGGAACAAAGAACAATATTCTATCAAAGAACCTAAGAAAGGAAAGGGTGGCATGAAATGACCGGGTAACAGAAGCATAGTGGTTTAGCTCACCTAAATGGGTAGTAATAAGAACTGGGCCAAAATACTAAAGCGAAGCAGCTGTAGAGACAAGAGTTGGGAGGCAGAATTGTGGTTCCAGAGAGGAGCTGGGAGAGGGGCAGTTACTATTAACTGTCCAAAAATAGACCTCATTCGATTAGAGCCCTAGCAGGTGAACGGTGTGGATCAATCCACCTGTAAATCATGAATCACTCTGATTTTGCTGCAAGGTTGTCTCCAGAGCGTTCTCAACTCTTCCACAGTTAATCGATGACAAGATGCAAGCGACTTGAGTACCATATTGAAGGTTATCACATAGGGTTACACCAGAGTATATTGTATGTGTAATTTCCATATTAACACATGTAGTATGATCTGGACATATGTCAATCAACACATTAAACAATATTAAACACACAAACCAAAAGATATAACTCCATTTGATATTTCATAATAATTGTTGCTTCTTGTACATGGTTATGTATTTATATAAAAATTAGTATTAGTAAATTGTGATTTTTGTTATGAGGATTGTAACATAAATATATTAGTTGACATGGATATCTAAATAGTTTAATTAAATTGTATAGAAATTTAAATAAACATTAAATTACATAAAATTTATATAAAATTTATACATTGAGATATTTTATTTTGGAGTGAAAGTGAAATTTGTTACCACTTAATTTTTTTTTATAGAGTTGTAATATTAAAAATGAACCAAATGATAGTTATGTGATTATAATGAGATTATTGATATTTTGGAATGATTTTAATTAAAACTAACCAAAAATATATAATATTTTGTGCTTTTATTATAGCATAAATTTTATTTTAAAATAGATGCATGTAAAGTGAAGCATAAAGAAAATCTAACACCATAAAGAAAATCTAACACCACTTTCACACTTGTACAATTTTCACTATCTATACATATAAAAATATTCTTATTTTTACTTTTAATTATACTAAAATTCATAATAATACATACACATTTCTATAATTATCTTAATTCAATTTTGTATGAAAATTATTGTAAATTTTAAAATTTAATATGTTCACTAATTAAAATTTCATATAAAAGGTTATATATATAATAATAAATATAATATTATATATATATATATATATTAAATTTTAGAATTTTGAAAATGTTTCTTAATTATTAACATGTAAATTAGAAATCATCTTAATTCATTATTTTAATAATTTATATATTTATGTTGTTAATTATAACTCATATTTAAATTGACTAAATTTAATGTAATATTTTATATATTTAATATTTTTTCTAAAAATATAAATATTGTTATTTAAATTTATTTTGGATTATTATGCTTCGTTTAATAAAAAAGTAAATAAATATTTGAGTATTTATTATGGTTTTTTTTTTAAATTAACCTTCTTTAATATTTCTTTTTTTTTTTATGTAATGTTTTTTTTACGTGGTACTACAATATATTTAATATTAAGACATCATGTCCCGTCATACTCTGTAGAGTAGCCCATATAATTAATAATGTTTAAATTTAATAATATATAATAATTTTGTTGGCTCGATCTGCATGTCGAAAGATTTGAACATTAGGTCTTATGATCTACATAATATTTTAAAAATATCTCTGAATATTATGTTTTAGGATTTACATGATACTTCAAAAATATTTGTGTGCACCTAAAGACCGTGATGGTTGTACCATTTATACATTCTATGATGTGGAGATTGTCGAAATTATTCAGAATTTTTTTAGAAAAAATTCAACCATGTTTAAAGTTGTCTAATTTCTAAATGATTTATACTATTTAGATGCTTTTTAATTATAATTTCTCAATCCAAAATTTAAAAATATAATTACTTAAGAATTGACACAAATATATATATATATGAAAATACAATCACTTAAAAGCTTACATGACTCAAACATTAAATATCTAAAAAACATTCATAAACTTTAAATATTAAAAAGGCATCTTAATTATAATTTCTTATTTTGTAACACCCTTGGCTCCATAAGGGTTTACTATGGATATTAATTTGATTTATGTTTTACTACATTTTATGTTATTTTATTACCAAGGCTCGAAAGACAGATATTAAATTGTTACCTAATTGTGAGTGATTAGAAGTGGAAACATGATTAATTAAAAGAAATTGTGTATTACAGTTACAAGAAACTATTAACAAGAAAAAATTATGCACCTGCCCTCGAAAGGAGAAATATAGGGGAAAAAAAGAAAGAGAAAACTATCCTAGAGGTGGAAAAAGTGTGACCAGTGGAAAGATGCTCATGAACAATCAAATTAAGTGCACGACTTGAGGCTGGATAGTCGAGTCTGGAGGACCATGGCACTCACTGTAAGTGGAAATTATTCTAACAGAGAAAGTGCTCGGAGGAGCACCTGGACGTAATTGCCAGGTTCATGGCTCGGAGGAGAGACTCTCTAGAATTATTGACTATTGGTGGAATAGATAAGTATTATAGCCATGTTCTTTCTAGAACTAATGCCAGAATGTAGAGAATAACATTTAATGAGAGAGTAAAATTTATGATGCTTCCACTATCATAGAATAAGTTCTCGAATAATAAACTATATTAGAAGGATCATTATCATAAGGAAAGATATAATTATAGGATAGAAGCATCTTTTATTTTATGATAATATAGACAATATATACTAATATCTATAGAATTTCTATATGACATAGCAAAAAGGAAAGAGGATGCTCATTCAGTAATTATAGTTCAATGTTCCTGATTATCAAAGTCAAACTGATATGATATAAAAGAAAATAATTTACAATGTGCTTTAACCAAGAATCTATAGAATGACCTGTGTAATTATAGACACTTTGTTACTAATGACAAAAATAGAAAGATAGTAATTATACAGTTCTTGAATGCAGAATATAATTACAGTCATTATGTAATTGTTGAATGTAGATTTACAATATAAAACATCAAGATTCAATTAATTTTTTGAATGCAGGTTCAGTAACATATCTTGACTACACCATCATAACAGTACAATAGAATAATTTTTAAAACCCTAATAATATCTTGAATGAAAATTTGATCTAATTCCATCAGAATTAATACATCAACTTGATAAATACTTGCATGCATTAAATAAGGTTCCCCTCGGCCTAGAAAGCAACAACGATGACAAATAACTTAACTATTCCCAAATAAATAAATAGATATGATCACTCCCGAAAAGGCAAATATATAAGTTAATCATTCCATATAACTGGACATAAACTTGTTCACCTCAGTGCCCTCATAACAAAATAAATAAATTATTCTACAAGACAGAGCTTAAAAACCTCCCTCGTTGACAAAGCGAGAGTATTCTCCTCCAAAACAACAAAAAACCTACATAGGGTTCCTTAAACCATCTATGCATATTTACATAATTATAGAAATAGCAGAGCCATAAAAACTGGAGCTAGCTAGACGCTCAACACGAGATTGAGTCTCTATCTTCGACTATGCAAGTCATGTTTGCATAAATTAATTCATGCTAGAGGTAAGAAGCCAACTTTGAAGGGCCAATAGTTTCGTCATGAGAATTTATGTTCTGGTGAGAGGTGGTATTTACTAATACAAATACCAATAAGAATTATGAATTTACTTGTCATGGACATCCAAAAACTTAGATTAGTAAAACCCTAATGGGAAAAAGTGTACAAACCAAGAAAATAGGCAATGAGAAGAAATCTTACCTGGGAATCAGAGGCTTCCAAGTGAGGTATCTTCCCTGTTCACGAGTGAACACATAGCATGTGCGATTTTTAACAACTAAAGGATAAAAGGAAACATTCAAACTAAGAAACACTTAATAGTTACCTTTTGTAGCTAAGTCCTAAAATTGATTTTCGTGAAGCGCGATGAATGATCCATGGGGTTTTCCTGTGTGGTGATGCCAGATCATTAAGAGGTGCCAAAACACAAACTAGCCCTATAATAATCTCGCTATATAGTTCGAGCAAAGAACAGAGCAACGACGTGATGGGCGTACCTCGTTTTGTTTTATCAAATGTCATCGCCTTCATCATTCTCGAAAGATGCACAGATAGGAAGAAGCCTTGATCAGAGAAACAAACCCTCAGAAAACAGCAAACCCTCGCAGAGCAGCAAGAAACTACAAGAGCATCGGAAACAATGAACCACACGAAGGTCGAGGATGAGAAGTTAGTTAGGGATTGAAACCGTAAGTGTTTTCCATCATCCAGTCGTAAGAGCCCGATCAACGACTGCAGTACTACACAGATGGCATGAGTAGAATTAACCATCTGACCAGTGTCCATAGCCTCCCACCATGTCTTTTTGCCGTGTGGCTCTAGGTACAAAGGACAACAAGTCAACACTGGAACAAGGACATGGAAATCAGATTGCGAATCATACACACTTAATCCCAATCTCTTTAACTTTAATATAAACTGTGTGATTCATTACACCTCCAGTAAATGTCAAGTCTATGGACATACTATTTAATATTAAAAATTAATCCAATTGCATACATCAAAGCAAATGTCAAAGTCTAGGATGGACATAGTTACAAAGTAAACATTATATATATATATATATATTTTTATATATATTTATATATATATATATATATATATATATATATATATGTTTGGATAAATTAAATTTAGACATTACAAGTTGTATCAAAGCTCAAGTACATACACTAAGACTCTTTGGGATATATATTTATATGAATGTGCATGTAATAACTTGATTTTCTTCTTAAAAATCTAACTAAATAAAACTCACATGTGAACACAGAAACACTCTCTATACAAAAGTCAAAATGTAGAGAATTTGAGGACCACACAATACCCTGCAACCAGCTTATGTAAATGCCAACCCTGAAATTTGGATATAGATGGTAGACGAGACTCATAAGGCTAATGTAGTATTACTCAAAATCGTTCAATAGGTACGTGCTGAAATGACAAATTTATGAATGGATAATGAAGGACTATGCCCAAAATAGGAAAGGATCCTCAGAAGTCTGTCTAATCGACAAAATAAAAGACACCCAGACCCCAGTGTTGAGGATAGAGAAAAGACCGCAAAAGCCCAGCATGGTGATCAAAATGCTGAGTCAGCTGAGAGACATAGGGAGGATGATGAAGGATGCTGAAATAATGTATCCGATTAGCACAAAGCTAAAAGACAAAAGTCAGAACTACAAGGAGAATTCAAAAATATTAAAACCTCACTTTTTGAAGGGGAATTCGAAGAAGTAGTAGAGGCTTAATCAATATGGGTAACTGCTTTCATATTTATGAATACACAGAAAGGTTGAAAGAAGGGTTGGCAACCTACCATCTAAGAGGGAAGGAAACCCTCATGTGGTAAGAAATCAAGGCAGTAAGAAAATTCGACGAGGAAAAAGTGACATGGAATGAATTTCAAAAACATTTTAAACATTAGTATCTAATTGATTGTTACTTTATTAAAAAAGCAAAAGAATTTCATAAATTAAGACTAGGGACTTTGAATATGCATGAGTATGTAAGTCGATTTACCTCCCTTATGCGCTATGTGCCTTATATGTAGGAAGAGAAAGGCAAGATTCAATGTATCATCAGTAGCTTACCCAATTTCATGAAGGAGAAACTTGAGTTTGACTACCCCAAAACAATGGATGACGTAGTGTGGAAAGCTTGCATTTGTTACTAGCAAATGAAACAAGAAAATGAAGGGTCAAGAGGAGGGACGATTAAGAAGGGATGGAATCTAATTTCAAGTAAACACCCAAAATTTACTAATAAAAGAAATTTATAACAAAAGTCTCTCCATAAACTTTCAGTAAGGAACCAACCCAACGCTGACTATTTTGAAAATCGACAGTCAGAAGGAGCTAATAAATTCAGTAATGAACAACAGTCAAAAATGTCATTGCAATGTTGGGGATGCGGAGAACCCGATTACTACAAAAAATGTTTGCACAAGGCAAGGATGAAACAACTTGCAAACTTATAGGAAGCATCTATTGTTGGAGAAGTGGTGAGAAATATACCTAGAATTAACACTCCCTTTGATGATCATCAAGAAGAACATCAACCCACCATGATTGAATGTGAAGGTAGGATTGCTAAGCAACCTGTTTTAGTTTTGTTTGATCCTTGTGCTAGTTTAAGTTACGTTACTCGTAAAGTGGTAGAAAAATGTCAACTACAAACTAGTAAATTCTCAAAATCTTAATCATTTATGGATCAGTGCCCAAAAGAAAGGTATTCGCCAAAACAGATCAGTGCCCCTTAATCATTTCCAGACACTCCGTTCACGTAACTTCAAAATTATTCCTTTGGGGTCATATGATGTTTTAATCAGAATAGCATTGTTGGAAGAATGCTAGTCTTTGGTTGATTGCAAGAAAAAAACCATTAGTTTTACTTCTAACACCAAGCAGCACCCCATTACTGCTAGTCAGCTAGGAAGGTGTATTAGGAAGGGTTGTCAAATATATGTGGTTAAAGTGGGATTTACCAACTCTAAGAATAAAATGAACTCCTTGGAAAATATTCCTGTCATTCAGGAATTTGCGGAGGTATTTTCCCAAATATATCCATGTTTTACCACCAAAGCAGGATATTGACTTCATCAATGAACTTATTCCAGGTGCAGCTCTGATGTCTAAATCCCCTTACTACATGAGCATTCTTGAGTTGATAGAACTCAAGATGCAACTTCAAGAGATTTTGGATAAAAAGTATATCTACCCGAGTGTGTCCCCATGGGGCGCTCTCGTCCTATTTGTGTGAAAGAAGAAGGAACTTTGAGATTGTACATCGATTATCATCAGCTAAACAAGTCGATCATCAAGAATAGATACCCCTTGCCACATGTTGATGATCTATTCAATCAAGTGCAGGGAGCCAAGGTTTTCTCAAAAATCAATTTAAGATCCGGTTATCACCAGATAAGGATAAAGGAGGAGTACATCTATAAAACAACATTCCAAACTCGTTATGGTCATTACGAGATCACAGTATTTCCATTTGGCCTCACCAATGCCCCAACCAATTCTATGTGTTTGATGGATGGTATTTTCGAGCCCTATCTTGATAAGTTTGCGTTAATTTTTATTGATGACATTTTTGATATACTCTAAAAATTAGGGGGGACATAAAGAACATTTGAGGATTGTGTTACAAACATTACAAGAGAATCAGTGATATGATAAATTTAGTAAATGTGACTTTTTCAAATACCAGATTGATCCAGGTGGATATTGGTGGCCACTCGCAAATTCCACTTGGACTGCCATCACTTTTTTACCAGTTTTTTTAGTTTCCTTAATTGTAGCATTACTATTTTTAGTAGTTTCTCGGGCGCTAAACTTCAGAAGTTATTTTGAGGCCCTAAACGACGTTTTTTTGGAAATCTATCGCCAACAATTTTGTGTTTAAAATCTTCTTTTCCATCATAGCCCTCGGATAGATCTCTCCAATGGGCTATGATGTGTCTGAAACAGAGATAATGTGACCAAGTCACGACCCTCAGAAGTTGGCTATCCAAGTCACCCCAATGTGGCCCATAAACTCTTGGTGTTACATCTCCTCACGTTAGGGTTTTGGTTGTTTAAGGTTTTCTCTTATTGTTGAATAATAAAAAGGCCCTTGAGCCTCATTTTAAGGCAGTTCAGAGGCATGTAGCCACTACATCTGTTCTGCGAGATAAGTTAACATCACCCTAAGTAGTTTATTTCCATTCCTGTTTGTAAGCATATTTCAGTATTTTACATTAATGAAATGAAGTAATATTTCTGTTGCATCTTTGTGCTTAAGGTTATCTCTGTAACTTGTTGCATTCGTGTTTAGATCCAGATCAGTGGTATTAGAGCGGTCTATTTTTTTTTTTGTTTTTGTTTGCATGTCCCCAACGAGGTCAGGATATAAGGAGTCAGAGCTTGAACTAGTCGAAGCTTTGCAAGACCAACCTCGCAAATCATGATGGCCTTCCATGGCAGATGAAAATAAAGATGAGGTGGTAGGAGATGCTATCAAAATCTTTCTCAAAGAAGACCTCGAGTGACAAAGGTACGTGATGGTGGAAAGCTTTCCCTAGATCCTTCAGTGGCTTCCGAGGGGTGACACATTGGCTTCCTAGAGCTACTCTAGAAATGCCACATCATTTAAGGTACAAGTTAATTTTGAAATCCCCATATTAGAGGGTCAGATAGACATGGATGCCATAAATAAATGGTTAAATCTGCTAGAGGGTTATTTCTCTGTTCATGATTTTTCTATTCAGGAAAAGATTATTTTCGCTCTTCTCAAAGCAGCCCGCCACATCAAGGATTGGTGGGAAACCTACTGTGAGTAGAAGGATGAAAGTACAGACTTACTATTTTCAATAGAACCCACTTGAAATTCATTCCAGAATGCCATCCAGGAGAATTACTACCCTATTAGAAGCTACAAGGATCAATACATAAAGTGGACCACGCTCGGATAGGGAAGGGACCAAGATGTGTTGGAGTTTACCAATATTGTCCATACCCTTTGCACAAAGTTGGGTATTAAGGATATGGAGCACCATTTGGTACTCAAATACCACAACTGCCTACACAAGTATATCGACGAAGAAATATAATTCCTAAACATCTCCTCGCTTGGCACGACATACTGATATGCTATCAAGGTCAAGAAAAATTTTAACAGAAGAAGCGAGACTTTGGATTTGCAAATCTAAAGCAAGGGAAAGGTGGCCCCAAACTACAGAACAAAGGACAAAGCCAAGGTAGGGTGGCCTAATACAACTCGCTAAAGATGCAAGCAAAGAAAAATGTTGCGAAGCCGAAAAAGGACACTGGAAAGTGGTGTGAGTTCCGTAAGAGGTCCACTCACAACATAAGTGAGTTTCGGGCCAAGCAGTCACTGGTGGCCGAGCTAGAGGTTTTAGAATCAAACGCATGTTCTGACTCTGAGTCAGATCTCAAAAAGGGGAATGACAAAGGGAAGTAGATTATTGATGCGGAGCCTAATGCCACCATTGCCACAACGAAGATCCAAAAGGAGGAACCCTAAGATCCAGAGGAGGAGGATCTTCTCTTCCACTCCCAGATGTGGGTAAAGGGCTCCCCACTACGGTTCATTGTCGATAGTGAGAGCCAAAAGAACCTCATTTCAGAAGAGATCGTGAAGCGGCTAGGCTTACCAACCACAGCACATCCACAATTGTACACCATCGAGTTCCTTCACCAAGGACAGGATCTTCGTGTGAGCCAATAGTGTCACCTTCCATACAACATCAATCCGTTCATGCATGAGGTATTTTGTGAAATTTCTCCCCTTGAAGTTTGTGATGTATTATTACGACAACAATACTTGTGGAAGTGACATGATGTGTATGAATCAAGGCCCCGTTCTATTATTGTCATTTTGAGAAATAAGTTGTACAGGATACCAAAGGTAGCACTGCCTACCGCCATCTCTTTGGTTACTGCAAAATAGTGCAGTAAGCTCATTTCCAAAAATAGGAAATTTGTTTTCCTGATGATATGCCCTCATGCAAAGAAGAAGACAGTGGCCACAACCTCCAGACAGGTCCCCTCTGCATGACAACTACAAATGGACAAGGTCATTGAGGAGTACGACAACATCTGTACCTCCCCCCGAAGGGGTTCCTCTGCACTGTCAGGTCAAGCACTCCATCGATCTAACCCCAGGTGCACCAGTGCCCAATGGACCAATCTATCAACGCTCCATTCTAGAGAATAATGAAATCAAGAGGTAGATTCAGGAGCTACAACAAAAATATCACATTTGTCTGAGTTCATCTCCCTGTGGGAGCCTGATCATGTTGGTATAGAAGAAGGATGGAAATTGGAGACTCTGTATTGACTATCGGGCGCTGAACAAGATCACTGTCCATAATAGTAACTGACCCCAAAAATTGATGACCTCCTAGACCAACTGAAGGGGGAAAAATATTTCAGCAAGATTGATTTGAAGTCCGGATATCACCAGGTACCAATAGAAGCCTCCGATGTGTGGAAGACTACCTTCAAAGCCAAGCAGGGGCTTTTTGAATGGTTGGTTATGCCTTTCTGATTAATGAATGCTCCTGCAACCTTCATGAAGCTAATGGATGACATCTTACAGTGACTCACAAACTCATTTGTAGTGGTATACTTGGATGACATCTCGATGTTTAACCAGAGTTGGGAATATCACCTCCACCATATCCGACAAGTTCTCCAAACACTGCAGCAACACAAGTTATGTGCCAATTTGGAGAAATTCACTTTTGGCATGACCTAGGTTCAGTATCTGGGATACATTATTGATGAACATTTTGTGCATGTGGATCCAGCCATGATCCATGTCATTCAGGATTGGCCATCTCCAGCCACTCTGACAGAGATTTGCAACTTTCTAGGTCTTTCCAACTTCTACCATTGGTTCGCGTTGGGATTTTCTCATATCACTTGGCCCTTGAGTCAAGTCACCAAGGGAGGAGTGAAAGAAAAATTCTTTTGGTCTGAATCTCAATAAAATGAATTCATAGAGTTGAAAGATCACCTCTGCTCAGCACCAATGCTTGCATTACCAAACTCGCAACAACCATTGAGGTCGAGACTGATGCGTCCAACTATGCTATTGGGGTAGTCCTTACTCAACACAGGAATCCACTGGCATATCACAATGAGACACTTTTAAAAACATTCTGGAAGTATCCCACTTATGATAAGGAGATGTATTCCATAGTGTAGGCCTGCCGACAGTGGAAGCACTACAGTTTGGGGAAGGAAACGGTCATCCACACAGACCACCAACCCCTGCAATTCATACAAATCCAAGGTAAATTGCAGCCTGATTGCCATCAGAAGTGGTCCACATACCTACAACAGTTCCATCTGAATATCAACTATAAGAAGGGCAGCACCAATAATGTTGCAGTTTGCCTCAATCGACCACCGATCATGGTGTTAACCACCATGCTCAATGCTTATGGACATGAGACTTTTGAATAGCCATTTCTCTACATAAGTGACCTAGAATTCAGCCACACATACCAGACACTATTGGAGGGTTAGCATGTTTCAGATTTTCACCTTGAGGATGCCTTGTTATGCCACCTAGGTCACCTTTATGTTCCTTCAAGTGAGCGTGCCAAGATGATTTGGGAAGCACACCACAGTTCAGCTGCTAGGCATTTAGGGGTTGAGAAAACGGTGATTGTACTATAGAAGTATTTCTATTAGTCGAATCTTCGACAGGATGTTAGGAAGTACATCAGATCATGTACTGCCAGTGCCATTGTGAAACCAACCATTAAGAAGCAAGGCCTCAATACACTGTTGCCTACCCCTAGTCAACCTTGGGAATCCATCTCCATGGATTACATGTTAGGCCTTCCTTCCACTAAGAATTGAAATGACCATGTTTTGTGGTCATTGACAGGTTCTCCAAGATGGCCATTATGGTGGCTTGCAAGAAGAATATCACAACAGAAGCCACTGCTAAACTCTTCTTTAAAAGAGTGTGGGTACACTTTGGGATCCGACAGTCTATCATCCTAGATTGGGATAGCATGTTCCTGAGTACATTTTGGTCCAGTCTCTAGTTGATGGTGGACACCAAACTCACTAAGTCCACAACCTTCCATTCTCATACTGATGGTGATACGGAGGTTGTCAATAGGATGATCATACACATTATGCACATGCACAACTGAAAGCATCCACGTACATGGGAGAAGATCCTACCCTATGTTCAGCACAACTACAACTGGGCTCTCCATAGCTCGACTAGCCACAACCCTTTTTAGGTGGCCTTGGGATTCCAGCGACTATGCCCCATTGATATGGCCATTCCATTTATAGCTACTCATGCAAATTTGCCTCATGTCTAGTATGACAAAGATAAGGAAAAAAGATTCATTGAGCACATCCAACATATTCACTAGTAGGTCCATGAAATTTTGGAGAAATCAAATGCTAAGTACAAGCAGTGATATGATCAACATCGGGTGCCACACAAGTTTCAGGTGGGCGACAAATTCTAGTTGCATTTGCAACAGGAATGCCTTATCGAAGTCGATCAAGAACTCAGACCACTCTGATATGGTCCTTACACCATTACAAAGGCTTTGGGAGACTATGCATTTGAGATTAGCATTCCCCCATTCCTTGGCCTACACCTAGTGTTCAATGTGGGTTGCCTTCGGCAATACGTTGCACCATTACTAGACACATCTAACATTACATAACAACTCACATCCACAGAGTTAAATCCAGATTGCATGGAACAAGTTGCAACTGATCGAATCATGGACACATAATTCAAGCACACTCACTAGCAGAATATCCAACTATATCGCGTTGTCAAAGCAGGGAAGTTCCTTCACCAGGGCAAGTGGCTCACCACGGACCAAGTTCAGTAGAAGTTCCCTCATCTCATGGAGGAACTCAACACAATGGGGACCATTGCTTCCTAAGTGGGGAGGACTGATCCAAGTTGATATTGGTGGACACTTGCAAATTCCACTTGGACTACCACCATTGCTTCTTTCATTTTTTCAGTTTCCTTAATTATAGCATAGTTTACTATTTTTAGCAGTTTTTCGTGTCCTAAACTTGCGGAGCCATTTTGAGGCCCTAAATGACGTTCTTTTGGAAATCTACCACAAGCAATTTTTGACTTAAAATCGTCTTTTCCATCGTAGCCCTCAAAGAGATCTTTCCAAGGGGCTATCATGCACGTCAAACAGAGATAATATGACCAAGTCGCGACCCCAGGAAGTTGGCTATCCAACTCACCCCAATGGCACCCATAAACTCCTGGTGTTACATCTCCTCAGGTAAGGGTTTTGGTTGTTTAGCGTTTGCTCTTACTTTTCAAGAATAAAAAGGCCCTTGAGCCTCATTGTAAGGAAGTTCAGAGGCATGTAGGCATCACATCTCTTCTCAGAGATAAGCTACTGTCGCCCTAGCTGGTGTATTTCGATTCCTGTTTGTAAGAATATTTCAGTATTTTACATTAATGAAATGAAGTATTATTTAAGCTGCATCTTTGTGTTTATCATTATCTCAGTAATTTGTTACGTTCCCATTTAAATCTGGATCACAGATCCAATACTTGGGACACGTTATATCAGCCAAAGGGATAGTGGTATACCAAAAGAAGGTTAAAACCATTATGGAATGGACTGCTCCCAAGAATGTCGGTCATATTAGGTCCTTTCTGGGTTTAGCCGAATAGTACCATTGGTTCATTAAAGAGTTTTCAAAAATTTCCTTTCCAATAACTTCTTTACAAAAGAAGGGACGAACTTGTTGAAAAATTTGCAACAAGAAATGTTAAATTTATAATGTGCTAAAAATAGACCTACTTAAAATAACATGTCTAAAAATAGCAATTTGGACAGTGAGGTCATTGCCCACATTGGGTTAGAGTTGAAATTGCTAAAAATAGAAAGTTCTAAAAATAGGATTTCTGGGTCCCTTCGTATTTATAGTAGTCCCTAGACTATCTAAAGGAAGTAAAATTAATTTTGGTCTTAACAACAATTGGAAATATTGATTAATTAATTCAGTTGAGTTAATTAGTTAAGGAAATTCGAATTTGAAGTCTTTGTGAACATGCACATGAGTTGTCCCACTGATTGAGGAATTTATCCCTAATTTCCTCCACTGATCAAGGGAATAAGTATGAGTTCTATAATGAGAGAACCAATTGACTTAGTTCTAGCTAGTCAAGTCCAGTTAGATTATTTTAACAAGTTGTTAAAATAATAAGATATAGTTTGTTAATGCATGCATGCATGTGACAATTATTAGTTTAGATAACTATGCATTCACTCATGGATAACTGTTACATGTTAGTTCTGTTAGAGACCCAGTTGAGATCGGATGTGGGACAATGTACTATCAGATGCTTGGATATTTGTAGTAAGTATTCCTTGCACAAAGAAGGATCTATTACAGGAGATTGGAGGACTTGTGGCCTATATATTGACGCCTAGGTAGTCCATGATTTTCATCTTCTCATTGAAGATCATCAGAGTACACAGAGAGTAGGATAGCTATTGAGTTGATTCCTTTTATATGTTTTTGAGGTTTTCCACTTGATTGATAATACAGTGTTGGGGTTTTATGTTGGTGCTTTCCATAGTGATATATTCTTTCTTATGTGTGATTGATTCCTTCTTATTAGTTATATGTGTTCTTATTGATGTTGCTCATGGTTGATTAAGCTTCCGCTAAATTGATTGTGGAAGTAGAACAAGTGTTTTGCTTTAGTACATCGCATTACCAGGTGATCTACAGGTGAGAAATTTCTACATGGTATTAGAGCTAGCTGATTTGTAGAAAAAATTCTACAAAATTCTACATGGTATCAGAGCACATATGATTAAGGAGAGAATAGTATACTAAGAGGAGATTTCAAATTTTTGAGTTTTGGGCCGAGAATTTGTACAGAAGATATGAAAAAGTTTTTACAAAATTTTCAGAAACAAATAGCTGACCTAGATTCCTTGTGGAAAAATACCCAAAATAAAAAAAAAAAAATCGGTTGAATCAAAGTTTGGAAGAGGGAGATATCGCTCATTTAAAATCAACGCTTTTTCTAGAAAATTTTGTGATGGTGGGAAGGTGGAAATAGATTAGTGTGCTAGCCAAGAACTTGTATGCACTTGAAGTATAAGATGTATGCAAAGCCTCAAGGAGCAAGGCAAAGATTACATACTTGGTGGTTGAGAGGGAGAGTAAATTACCTCTGAAAATGCAGCACCAGAATAAGTCTCAGACAATTGTGTAGGAGCCACAATTGGTGTAGCAGCTTTAGGAGGTTGTGGAGTAGCCACAACTAGATAAGTTAAGAGGAGATTGAGTAGATACCTCCAGTACGAGGGAACTTTGAGCTAGGTGGCTGAGGGATCACATGAAGCCATACCTCCAGGTAGGAGCTGGGGTGATGTGGATTGATCGTCTCAAGGAGGAGGGGCAGAATCCTTGAGTTACCCAACCTCTTAGATGAGACCTTGCTACGAGAGCCCTGATGTGGAGTAGCAGGAACTGACTAATTGGGTAGAGATAGATGCCGATGGAGCGACAAAGAGAGCTACAGTGCAGGGAATCCTAGGACAGTGCATAGCTAACAGGCTATAGCAATGGGAGAGGCACAAGTGTTTTGCATAGTGCTAGGTGGCACAGAGAGGTGTTCAATGGTGCAAGCTGCATGGATATGTTGCAGTAGTGCAGATGTTAGCGAGGAAGCACTTCTTAGCAGCAGGTGAGCTTTAGTATCAGAGTATGTTCCTAGCCCAACAGAGTGGTCAGTTGCGAGTTTTTTTGTTCTGAGTGTTGCTGGAGCAACCACACTTGGTAGATGTGTTGCACGCAAAATGTTCCATAGTTACGGGATCAGGTTTGAGAGGAAGGCTTTCTTGTTGAGAGGGAGTGTTCATAAATGTGAAACAAGAAATGATAATTTTTGAATGTGCTAAAAATAGACCTACTAAAAATAGCATGTCTAAAAATAACAATTTGGCTAGTGAGTTCATTGGCCACAATGGGTGAGAGGTGAAATTGATAAACATAGAAAGTTCTAAAAATAGCATTTTTGGGTCCCTTCCTATTTATAGCAGTCCCTAGTTTATCTATAGGAAATAAAATTAATTTTGGTCTTAACAATAGTTGGAAATATTAATTAATTAACTCGGTTGAGTTAATTAGTTAAGGAAATTCGAATTTGAAGTCTTTGTGACCATGAACATGAGTTGTCCCACTGATTGAGGAATTTATCCTTAATTTCCTCCACTAATTGAGGGAATAAGTATGAGTTCTATAATGAGAGAATTAGTTGACTTAGTTCTAGCTAGTCAAGTCTAGTTAGATTATTTTAACAAGTTGCTAAAATAATAAAATATAGTTTTTTAATTCTTTCATGCATGTGAGAACTATTATTTTAGATAACTGAGGATTCACTCATGGATAACTGTTGCATGTTAGTTCTGTCAGAGACCCAGTTGAGATCAGATGTGGCACAGTGTACTATCAGAAGCTTGGATATTTCTAGTAAGTATTCCTTGCATGGAGAAGGATCTATTATAGGAGATTGGAGGACTTGTGGCCTATATATTGAGGCCTAGGTAGTCCACGAATTTTCATCTTCTGATTGAAGATCATCAGAGTACAGAGAGAGCAGGATAGCTATTGTGCTGATTCTTTTTGTATGTTTTTGAGTATTCCACTTGATTGATAATATAATGTTGGTGCTTTCTTGAGTGATATATTCTGTGTTATGTGTGATTGATTCCTTCTTATCAGTTATATGTGTTCTTATTTATGTTGCTCATGGTTGATTAAACTTCCGATAAACTGTTTGTAGAAGTAGAACAAGTGTTTTGCTTTAGTACATTGTATTACTAGGTGATCTACAGGTGAGAAATTTCTACATGGTATTAGAGCTAGCTGATTTGTAGAAAAAGTTCTACATGGTATCAGAGCTAGATGATTTGTAGAAAAATACAACACCTTCCAATGGACAATAGAATGCCAACAAAGATTTGAAAAATTAAAACACCTACTTACCATTGCACCCATGCTAAAAGTGGCAGATTTCAAAAAGTCTTTTGCGGTATGCATGGATGCAAGTAAGGAGGGTGTTGGCAAAGTACTTACATAAGAAGGTAAATCTATAGCTTATGAATAACGAAAATTGAAGGAATATGAGCAATGATATTCTACTTATGAACTTTTGAATTAACAACAGTTGTACATGGACTCAAAATGTAGCGACACTACCTGCTAGGGAAGAAATTTCTAGTGGTAATAGATCATAGCAGCCTTTACAATTTCTTCAACTAGTTCGGCGCTAATGCTAGACTAGGCAGATGGACATCATTTTTAAGTGAATTTGATTTTGACATGATGCATTTAAAAGGAAAAGAAAATCGAGTGGCTGATGCACTAAGTAGGAAGGTACACTGCATCTATGAGGTTCAAATCGGTCAAGCATGCGCAACCATTCCAGTAATTATAAAGGAAGCATCAGTCAAGGATCCATAATATACCTTTCTTCGGCTGCAAAAAAAAGAAACTTTGTTAAGAGCAGAAAAATCAAATTTCGATATAGGTCTGGATGACATCCTTACATTTAAAAATAGACTTTTTGTTCTTAATTGAAGTGTTGTTAAACAATTAATAATGGATGAATTTCATCAGAAACCTTGTGTGGGCCACCCAGGTTACCATAAATTATTAAAATCTATTAAAAAAGGATATTTTTGGCCTGGATTAAGGAAGGATGTCATGAAATATTTATCCAAATATTTGGAGTGTCAGTTAGTTAAGCCAAAGCATCAACATCCCGCGGGTTTGTTACAACCACTACCTATTCCAGAATGGAAATGGGAGACCATATCATTGGACTTCATCATAGGTTTACCCTGCACTAGGAAAGAACATCATTTAATTATGGTTGTAGTGGACAAATTGAGAAAAACTACACATTTTATACCTATGAAATCCACATACAAAACTGTGGAAATTGCAGACATATTTATGAAAGAACTGTATGAACTGCACGATATACGTTAGGTGGTAATTTTAGACGGGGATGTGAAATTCACATCCTTACCCTAGAAAGCCCTCTTTTTAGGAATGGGTACCCAGATACAATTTAGCACGGCTTACCATGCCCAAACAAATGGAAAAACTGAATGGGTGAATCAACTACTAGAAGATATGCTATGTATTTTTTTAATGCAACAACAACATAAGGGGGAGGAATACCCCCACCTCGTGAAATTTCCATACAACAATGGAAATCATGAATCACTCAGCATGAAACCTCTTGAGGTATTATACGGAAGAAGGTGGAGGGTACTTATGGATTGGAATAACCCTGTGAATAAGTTAATGTTAGGTCCAGACATGCTAGTAGAAATGGAGGAAGTCGTTAAGAAAGTCCAACAAAACTTAAAGGCTGTCCAAGATAGTTAGAAAACATATATAGATAGGAAAAGGATGTACAAAACATTTCAGCGGGGAGATCATGTTTATCTAAGATTTAAGCTACGAAAAGGTTCCCTACAGTGTAGGGGTTGTGCTAAATTACCACCTCGATACTGTGGACCCTTTTAGGTCTTGGAATGAATTAGACCAGTAGCCTATAAACTCGCATTTCCAAGCCACATTTGGGTCCACAACGTTTTCCATGTTTCATTGTATGTGTACAACTCACAAAATATAATAAACTGGGAAAATATTCAGGTTATATATACTTTGCCAACTGTTTTGAAGGAATATTACTATGATTATTGTATCTCCAGGTCAAACCAAAAGGAGATTTTCTGGCAGAAGCTCTTCATATTCTCGATCGGAGAGAAACCACCTTGTGGAGGTGAGTCATCATCCAGGCCAAAGTGCAATGGAAGCACTTTATTCTGGATGAGGTGATCCGGATTTAAACAGCAACACAATAAAATATAGAGATAACCATATACACAAAGATGCAGTGGAAATAATGCTTCATTTCATTAATGGAAAATACCGAAATATGCTTACAATCAGAATTGGAAATAAACCAGTTAGGGCGATGGTAGCTTATCTCTGAGAAGAGATGTGCGGCTACATGCCTCTGAACTGTTCCGAACTGTGTTACAATGAGGCTCGAAGACCTATTTATTGTTGAGAAACAATGGAAAACCCTTCACATTTCGAAACCTAACCGTAGAAGATGAAACGCCAAATTGTGGGCCCCGTTTTGGGTAAATTGGTACATCAATTTCCCGGTGTCGTGACTTTGGCATACGATCTCCATTTGACGCGTATGATAGCTCGTTAGAAGGATCTATCCGAGAACTACCACATTGGGAAGGGAAACATCGGCCCATGGACCCATGTTGCCCCCATATCTCCCAAAAAAATGTCGTTTAGGGCCTCAAAACGGATCCGAAAGTTCAGGACCCGAAAAATGCTAAAAATAGTAAACTGTGCTACAATTTAGCAAACTGAAAAAACTGAAAGAGACAATTGTGGGGGTCCAAATGGGATAGGTGGGTGGCCACCAGCATCCACATGGACCATTCCTCCCCCCTTAGGAAGCAATGGTCCCCATTGTGTTGAGTTCCTCCATCTGCTGAACTTGTCGTGCAATCTCTGATGTGTCCAGTAATGGTGCGAAGCATGGTCGACAATGGTCCACATTGAACACCTGGTGCAGGTGAAGGAATGGAGGAATAATGTGCTTCAAAGCATTGTTGCATGTAGCCTTGGTATTGGTGAGGACCATGTCTGAGTGGTATGAGTTTCTGATGGGTTCTGGTAAGGCGTTCTTTCTGCAGATGTAACCAAACTTTGTCGCCCACCTGAAACTTGTGTGGTACCCCTGTAGGTGAGGAGAAGTTGTTCCTATGTTCTGTCATGACTGTATCCCTCTGCTGCTGCTGCTGCGTGGAGGAACCCTTTGCGGGGGTCATGGATGTAGCAACGATTTTCCCCTTACTTTAGGAGTGAACCATACAGATGAATTTCCTGGTCTGGGAGATGAGCTTGCTACCTTTCTTAGCACTGATCAAAGACGTGGCGGTAGGTGGGGCTACCTCCGGTATCCTGTATAATGAATCACCCAAAAAAATAATGACAGCGAGAGGCCTTGACTCATACACAACATGTCGCCGCCACAAGTATGGCTGACCTAATAATACATCACAAACATCTAGAGGTGTATCATCACACAATACCTCATCTATGAATGGTTTGATGTTGTAGGGAAGGCGGCACTGCTGGCGAACTTTGAGATCTCATCCATCATGAAGCCACCCGATATTGTATGGTTGTGGGTGTGGTGTAGTCGGTAGGTCCAACCGCTTCACGAACTCTGCTGAAGTGTTCTTTTGGCTGCCATTGTCGACAATGAATTGCAGTGGCGAACCCTTCACCCACATCTGTGAGTGGAAAATATGTCCCCCCTCCTCTGGCTTTTCGAGCTCATTCTTCTGGAACTTGGCAGTGGCAACAGTGGTGTTGGGATCTGCATCAATGATCTGCTTCCCTCTCCCATTCCCCTTGTTGGGTTCTGTTTCAGGGTTGGAACATGCATCTGATTCGGAAGCCTTCCGCTTGGCCACCAGTGACTCCTTGGTCCGACACTCACTTGTGTTATGAGTGGGACTCTTGTGGAACTCACACCACTTTCCTGTGTCCTTCTTCGGTTTCGTGGTGTTGTTTGTTTCTTGCGGCTTTGACGGGTTGTCTTGGGTCACCCCGCCTTGGCTTTGTCCTTTGGTCTTCTAATTCGCAGATCCAAAGTCTCGCTTCTTCTGTTTGAGCTTTTGCTCGATCTTGATAGCATATCGGTATGCTGTGCCGAGTGAGGAGATGTTCAAGAACTCCATCTCTTCCTGGATGTATCTATGTAGGCAACCGTCGTATTTGGGTACCAGATGTAGCTCAAAATCTTTGATACCGAACTGTGTGCGAACGGTATGAAAAATGTTTGTGAACTCTAGCACATCTTGGTCTCGTCCCTGCCGCTGTGTGGTCCATTTGATGTATTTGTCCTCATAGCTTTTGACAGGGTAGTACTGCTCCTTGATGGCATCTCGGAATGAATCCCAAGTGGGTGCGGCTGAAAATAGTGAGCCTATGCTTTCATCCTTCTACTCGCAGTAGGTTTCCCACCAGTCCCTGACATGGGGGGCTGCTTTGAGAAGAGCGAAAACAATATTTTCCCGACTTGAAAATTCATGAACAGAAAAATAACCCTCTAGAAGATTTAACCATTTATCTATGGCATCTGCATCTATTTTACCCTCGAAGATGGGTATTTCAAAATTCACTTGTACCTTAAAGGGCGTGGCGTTTCCAGAGTAGCTTCTGGAAGCCGATGCATCACCTCTAGGTAGCCGTTGAAGGATCTACGCAAAGCTATCCATCATCGCGTTCCTTTGTCGCTCGAGGGCCTCTTCGAGCAATATTTTGATAGGATCTCCTGCCCCCTTGTCTTTCTTCTCATCCGTCATGGGAGGCCATCGAGATTTTCGAGGCTGGTCTTGCAAAGGTTCGACCAGTTCAAGCCCTAACTCCTTATATCCCGACCTCGTTGGAAACATGCAAAGAAAAACAGAGAAAAAGCAGACCGCTCTGATACCACTGATCTGGATTTAAACAGGAATGCAATAAAATACAAAGATAACCATATACACAAAGATGCAATGAAAATAATTCTTCATTTCATTAATGGAAAATACCGAAATATGCTTATAATCAGAATTGGAAATAAACCAGCTAGGGTGATGGTAGCTTATCTCTGAGAAGAGATGTGCGGCTACATGCCTCTGAACTATTTCGAACTGTGTTACGATGAGGCTCGAAGGCCTATTTATTGTTGAGAAACAATGGAAAACCCTTCACATTCCGAAACCTAACCGTAGAAGATGAAACGCCAAATTGTGGGCCCCGTTTTGGGTAAATTGGTACATTAATTTCCCGAGGTCGTAACTTTGGCATACAATCTTTGTTTGACGTGTATGATAGCTCGCTAGAAAGATCTATCTGAGAACTACCACTTTGGGAAGGGAAAAATCGGTCCATGGATGCATGTTTCCTCCAGATTTCCCAAAAAAAACGTCGTTTAGGGCCTCAAAATGGCTCTGGATGTTCAGGACCCGAAAAACTGCTAAAAATAGTAAACTCTACTACAATTTAGGAAATTGAAAAAAATGAAAGAGACAATTGTGGGGGTCCAAATGGGATAGGTGGGTGGCCACCAACATCCACCTGGATCATGAGGCCACCTGGGAAGAGGAAGAATTTATGTGAGAAGCTTACCTTGTGTTATTTTCTTAATCTAGAAGTAACAACAGGGAAAGTTTTCCACACATGGGGGGGGAAATGTAACACCCCTTGCTCCTTGAAAGGATCTATTGTGGATATTAATTTGATTGATGTTTTACTACATTTATTTTCCGTTATGTTATTACCAAGGCTGGAAAGCCAAATATTAAACTATTACCTAATTTTGAGTGATTGGAGGTGGAAACATCATTAATTAAAATAAATTATTTATTAAAACTACAAGAAATAGTTATGCCCTTGACCTGGAAAAGGGAAATATAGGGGGTCACACGGAATGAGTCAAGCTTATGGACAAGATCGACCTTCCTAGTATCTAAAGATATCTAGTGACAAGCAAGCCAATCAAAAACTATCTTTCTCTAAATATGCAATTAAAAACAAAGGCATACAAGTGTTTTAGGCCTACCCTAGGTCCAATGCAAGTTTGTGGAAGCCTCGCTCCCTTGCCCAAAATGAGCATCCTTGAAGTGATTCTGCAAACACAAACAAGAAAACAAATTAAATAGCAGCTGAAAAGCCAATATCATAAAGCATATTCATCATAATGATCAAGGAGATTATGAAAGAAACCACATAAGACAATTTGTTGAGAAAAATGAATCTGATTGTATTAATTCAAATGAAAGAAGAACTTCACAACATGTGTCTTGATGTTGTAGAAGCTCCTCCTAGGGTCTGACAAGAGGTCTCCTCTACTTTGATAAGTTTCACTCACTTCCCAATGAAACCAAAAGGTACGTGATCTCTCCTCTCAAGTTTAACTAGGAAGTCCCAATTCCATCAGCGTTTACCCTCAAAAATGTTCAGCTTCTACCCTCCCCAGCAACTGACCCAATGCCTTAATTTATAGTGCAATGGAGGGAAGTTACTAGGTCCTCCTTCAAAGGGATAAAGCCCTCCTTCAAAGGGATAGCTCCTCCTATCAAGGGATTAGCTCCTTCTCTTTTGGGATGCATGAACCACCTTGGAGCGAACAATCCACATCAAAATTCCTTCTAGAAACATCTAGAATTAACCCAAAGTGAGTTTTTTAGAATAAACTTGAACCTTTTTTAGTTTTACAGGGGTACGCACCCTCCCCTTTACAGACAGAGCATGCAGATATGCAGGTAATATGAACAAAGAGTGCGGGCCCGCAGGAAAAAGTGAGAGAAAGTGTGGAACCAAAGTTTTATTGATTTTCAATGTCTTTCTCTCATTTGCAAAGATTGACATGAAGAGCTAAGGTCTGAGACTTGCTTAGGAGGTCACTATAAGTGATGATGGACCCATACTGACTGTAATTAGTCACGGTGACAATATTTTTCTGTAACAGATTGCCCCCTAAAGTGAGAAGTCTGTAGTAGATGAGGATTTCATTTATCATTTAGGAAGAGTGAAGTACTTTATCATTTCAAGGATCATCTTGTGGAGAGCCCGGTTGGAACCTGTAAAAACTTTCAAATGCAAAATATATATATGAGATCATATCATTGCTGAGGTAGGCATTCCCATACTCAGATCAAAACTAACTAGAAAAATGACTACTTCTCTGATATAGGAACGATCTTGTAATACATCACAAGTATAGAGACATTTAGACATAGTATGGACGTAGCTATCTATTTATGAATAGTCTACAATATAATGAATACAAAATTCCTCGCAGCCTGGATGGCAGAAAGTAGATCCAGGGTCTTCATTTCTACTTCCCAAAATAGTACGATTCTATCCATGTGAATGAATGTGTCGAAGTCGAACATGGTAGAAACCACTTGATTACCAGTCAATGATATAAACTGTTAACAACTGTGAGAGAAACCACCAATAATGACAATGGCTCTCAAAGTACTCAGTACAATCCATGAGATGTGATTAGATGTGTCGATGTCGAACATGTCACGGTATACTTTGATCGAAGGTCAATGATGCAACCTATCATCAAAGGCGAGAGACCTGCCATTGAGGCATGCAGATCCCAAGATACTCGTGATTTCTAGATCATCCTTCTAGATAAAGAGCTGAAGTCGATAGAAAGCGATCTGTCATAGGCAAGCCCAGAACACGAAATCATAGATCAAGTTTGAAGAAATTTAGTTGCAAGGACTGACTCAAGGATGGTTAAGATGGATGACAGATATTTTACAGATGAATGGTTTATTTCATTGACCTCTTGAACACATAATGACACAATAGATGGTTTGGTGACGATTGACCCAAATTTAATACCCAAAACCGACTAAAGACTTTCAATGTGGTTCGATCAACTGTTAGGCAAAGGATTCCCAAACCTAGGTGAATGAAAGTGTCGTGTTCAAGAGTGGTTACAAAGTATGACAAATAGGCTCATTTTTCTCTCTTTTCCCCCACCATTTCTGGCAAGTACCTTTTTATTTTTTTACAAGATTGAGGAGGATAACATATGCTTGATTATAAGCTCATCCTTCGGATGAGTCCAACTTAGTTTAAATTTGAACCCTAAGAAGGAGTGTTCCGTTCCTGTTTGTAATTGAATAGGTCCTTTACTGTCGAAATTTAACAAGTCCAGTATAGGATAAACTCAGAATTTTTCATTTTACAGAGTCTGAAAAAAGTTAAGAAGACTCTAGGGTTGACCTTTTTCATAAATTTTTGTTTCCCAAGCCCAAAAAAGTATAAAATAATACTTGAGAGAACCACTTGATCTTTTACGACGAAGGAGTAATTTTCATAATTAGTGCCTCTGATCCAAAAAAGTAAAAAAGTGATCAATGACACGTCATTTTATGACCAATATCGAATTTGAAACGACAAAAACCCGACAATTGTTTCGTGTCTTTACGGTCAGAAAAGGGCTGTAAGAGGACCGTCTTTTTAATTCCATTTTAACGAGCTTAAAAAGAAAAACTCAACAATCTTTTCATGTTTTAGGAGTCAAAAAAGAGCTTAAAGGTGAATCTAAGGTTTCACTTTTTTGTAAGTTTTAACGAGTTCGAAAAAATGATAAAATGTACTCATAGTTTTCACTTTTTCGTAAGTTTTAATGACTTCGAAAAAATGATAAAAATGTACTCATATGGCCGAATTTCAATTTAATTTATGAGTAGGAAAAGACGGAAAGAACTCGGCATTTTCATTTGTTTACGAGAATGAAAGATAGCAAAATAATCTTGGCATTTTCATGAGTTTAACGAGTCTTGAAAATAGCCAAAATTGACTCGAGATAGGTTTCATTTTTACAAAAGCTTGAAACTGAGAAAAACTATGCTTCAAAGTAGTTTCATTTTTACACAAGCTTGAAACAAAGAGAAAACTGTGCTTGATGTCCCCTAAGCATAACTACTAGAGCGCATGCCCCCCAGCTTCATTTCATTCAACCAGTTGGATGAAATGAAGGTTCAATTACGAGATCATTTGAAAGACTCGACCTAAAACTGTAAGAAAATTATGAAAAAACGGAAATAACTAACCTAAATATACAACTTAACATTTATAAGATCTAGTCAAACTCTCGACTCAATTAAAGGAGGATTTGTTTCATTTTTTAACGAGCTTGACATAAGAAAAGAACTATGCTCAGATTCAGTTTCATGTTTACGCAAGCTTGAAACGAAAAACTATGCTTCTTATAAGTTCACATGCCCCAAGCATAATGACGCAAATCAAGGTACATCCCCCCAAAGCTTCATTGCATTCAACTAGGTGGATGAAATGAAGGTTCACTTTCGAAATCTTAGAAAGACTCATGGGAGTTGTTTCATTTTTTAGTGAGGTTGACATAGGAAAAGAAATATCCTCAAAACCCTTGTTTCATTTTTTAAATGAGCTTGACACAAGGTAAGGAACTATGCTCATAACTACTCTCTACAATCGACCTAACAAGGAACTATACTCTAAAAACCTTGATTCATTTTTTAACGAGCTTGACACAAAACAAGGAACTATGCTCATGACTACTCTCTACAATCTACCTATATAACCTATGACTCCTTGTTTCATTTTTTAACGAGCTTGACACAAGACAAGGAACTATTCTCATGACTCCTTGTTTCATTTTTTAACGAGCTTGACACAAGACAAGGAACTATGCTCAAGTCTACTCTCTACAATCTACCTATATAACGTATCCTTGTTTCATATTTTAATGAGGTTGACACAAGACAAGGAACTATCCTTGAACCTGATTCATTTTTTAACGAGGTTGACTCAGTAACAAGAACTTTCCTCGAAACTGACTGATTCATTTTTAACAAGGTTGACACAGGAAAAGAATTGTCCTCACACCTGATTCATTTTTTAATGAGGTTGACTCAGTAACAGGAACTATCCTCTGACCAACTGATTCATTTTTTAACGAGGTTGACACAGGAAAAGAACTGTCCTCATACTCACTGATTCATTTTTTAACGAGGTCAACACAGTAAAAGGAACTTTCCTCGAAACAACTGATTCATTTTTTAACGAGGTTAACACAGGAAAAGCACTGTCCTCATGACAGCCTGTTTCATTTTTTAACGAGGTTGATACAGGAAAAAACTATCCTCGTGCTCACTGATCATGGCTTCCAACTAGAAGAAAGACATGTCAATGGACAAACCTGGATCATGGCTTCCAAGAGGTCTTCATCAGAAGGAAGAATAGTTCTCTGGAAGGAACACATGTCAAGGGACTCAAAAGGGATAAGAACAAACGTTCAAATAATCCCATGGAGTTTTCCATGTCAATTACCAGATCTAAATCAAAGGAAGATGAGCAAACAGTGAGAGGCTCACTTACATTGGTAATTGAAAACATGGGACCAGTTGCCACATAATTAACCCGTGGCAGGGTAGATACCACTTTAGAATCAGGAACATTTAAGGCTGGCATATTATTGGTAGTTGAAACAAGACTAGGGAATGAAAGCTGGTCTACAGTCACAATATTTCCATTGTGAGGGAAAGACATCACGCGAAAGAGTGTCGATACGATAGCTTTCATTGCATAAACATAATCTCGCCCAAGGGGTAAATTGAAATCCAAGGGACCTTGAACTACCATAAGATCAATAAAGATAGTTTTGCCTTCCAAGGTAATAGAAAACTTAGGAAGGATCCCTAAAGGTTCACTAAAGGTTATGTTAAAATCTTTCAGATTCTGCGTAATAGGCACATGCTGAGGGGAATCCAAATCTTTCCAAGTAGTTGAGGATTAAATACTAACAGAAGCACCTTCATCTACCTGCGTGTGATGCATGTCCCTACCACCAACCTTGACAATGATTTGGAAAGGGATGGAGGAAGGAAGACAAGGTTCTATCAATCTATTCCAATCAAAGGAAAATACCTCAGTACTTGGAGGGGGTTCTATAGAAATAGGTGAAATGCCCCCCGGCGTAGAGGAATCTGATGTAACAAAAAGAACCTGAGCGGTATGAAGTTCACTCTCTAAAAGGAGAGTGGGATCGACCGAATGTGAAATTGAATCGACCACTTGATCAACTAATGGATCATCAACCTGAGTGATATGAGTTTCACTCTCTAATGTAAAAGTGGGATCGACCGTACTTGAAATTAGATCAATCACTCCGTTAGTTGACGGTGTTGGGGAGAAAGTTTACGGTAACCAGTTGGAAATTCTTGCTGTGGAACAGTAAGGTTTTCCAACAATTTTGAGGCTTCATCCATGTGAGGGAAAATGTGAGTTTGATGACTCCCTTTGCATAACTTACAAGGAAACCTAACTTTACCCTTTTTCCCAGGAACCTGAGTATCACTAGTTGATGGATCAATGGACAGTTGATGAGATTTTTCTGACCATACTTCCAAGACCTTGAAATACCAGGACAATTGATAAGGAAGTGGTCACCCTTACAAAGTCTGCAAGGGTATTTTGGTTTATGATGCATGTTGGAGGTTTCCTCAACACAAATAACACTTACAACCATGGTTGGTTGGTTGACCTCTTTCTTATCTTGCTTCTTCTTCTTCTTCTTCTTCTTAGCCACCTGATTACTAGTGTCAAGGCTTTTACCAAGCGAAGAGGAAGAAATGGAGGAAGTAAAATTAGGTGAAGAAGGTAAAGGGTCAACAGAAAGTTGGTGATGTTGAGATGGTGAACTCTGTTGAGGTGAAGCATTCAGTTGAGGTGGAACAATTGGACTATTTGGGGCCAACGAAGTTGAAAATAACCATATCGGTAAACCTATTGTAAATCCAGGTAATGACAAAGTAGCCATATAAGGAGGACCAACATTTCCAAAGAAAGGAAAAGTACTAGGGTCCTCGTTAAGAGGGGTTCCTTGGTCGGTAAATTCTGGAACAGTTGCCATTATATTCAACTTTAGTGAATTTTATTAACAATTAAAACTAAAATTAACAATTCACAATTCACACCTAACAATTAAAATTCACAAATCACACCTATGGTCTCTAAAAGTAAAAGACAAACAAATTAACATGCGCTATCAAATCTAGGAGTCAAACCACACACAAACAGTAACTTTCCCTACCAAAAACACTAGTTGGTGATGAAATCCAACGTCGCAGAATTCAATACAGAAATGGCAGTTGGAACAGTTACCCCGACAACCTGCTTAATGAATAGACTAGCACAAGTTTCTCCACTAAACTGTCTCGAGTGAAGGGTACCCCCAAGAAAATCCAAGTGAGTCTAGTTGATGTCTGCTCCATGTACAGTGGGATCTTCCCTCCACCTTCACCATAGGAAAGAATCCTATGGATTATGGCCACTAAGGTTACCAACAGAAACAAATATACTTGGGGAAACAATCTACGATCCGATACACATGCAAGGGCAGAGTAACAAAGCTCAATCCCCTTGAAGGATCCTTGACATAATCCAAGGTTTACCAATAAGTGACCCCTGGTTCCTCGACAATGGTTAATCCGAGGTTTACCATTTTTAATACGTGTATATCTGCTATCGTTCCCAATGAGGAAGGATTGATTACCTCACTGGTTCAGATATGATCTCGTGCTTCTCCTCTAAGAGGAGCTTTCCTAGAGCATAGATGTAACAATTGGAATTTCTCCCTACCGCAAAATCAACTACTTGTTTGTTTTACTGTCTTGGAGAGTTAACTAAAACCTATTCCAAGACACTAGCCTAAGCTAGATTGGTGGAAAGAGTCCTAAAAATGCAAAAATTACTAGATAAATCTTAATTAAGCGTTGTGTTATTTAGGCTGTTATTACTCAAAAGGGTAAATGGATATGAAACCAATGGTGTTATGACCTGACCCAAAACTGAATGCAATCGAATATGGTAATGTAATCTTTTCAATTCGATGAATCCTAACTAAAGTAAGGAGAAAGTTTCCATTTACTTCCAACAATGCAAAAAATTGATCACTAAGAGAAACTATAACAAATTATCTAATGCACTAATTTCATCAAGAAAAACTAATGCAAATCAATTCCAAAATAGTTTTTTATTTTTATTTTTGTGTGTTAAAAACAAGCATAAAAATATGTAAATTCAAATCAAAGAAAACTGATCTAAATCTATGGTTGATTTTTTAGAATGTAAACTATACAATTGTAATCTATGCACAATTCACTTGAAAAGTATGCAAATGTAATCTATGCACATTTTTCATTCATATTCTGAAAATGAGAATTCTAATTATGCAAATGTGATCTATGCAAGAGAATTCTAAAACACAAGATGATTCTAATGTAATCTAAGAACCAATCAAGTGCAAGTCAAGAAAATTGGGTGAGAGTTCCAAAGATCAAAAAATAAAAACACTCAAACGCGATTAACACTCATACACAATTTAGCCCCCCCCCCCCCGGCAAATGAGGGGGAAATGTTTTTGCAAAAACAAAAGAAAAAATATGCAAAATTGTGAAAAGACTGAGACAAACCTCCCAATAATGACCAAAGGAAATCAAATTAAGAGTTTCTCAAAAAAGAGACTCAAAACAACCAATTGATAAAAGCTTAAAATAGGAATGCCAATGGAAATAACCTAAGAAAAGTTCTTGACAAGTCACGTGTAGATCTAGGCAGAGGTTAAAAACACATAAACAAATCCTAAGCTGATTGAAAGAGAAAATCTTATGTTTTTCAAAATTTTGACAGGGCCCGCAGGCCCGCAGTTCACACAGGTGTGGTATCGCTCTGTGTGAAAAGCAAAAGTGTGGGTAAGTCCACACTGTGTCGCAAGCCGAGGGTGCAATCCTCTCCCAAAAGTATGAAAAACAAAAAATAATCCAAGATCTACGAAATCTACCCAATTCCACACACAACAAGCCAAAAACAGAAATGGAAACATAGTTTCTCAGGTCAAAGTAAAAGCAAGGAAAAAATCAAGTCCCCAGCAGAGTCACCATTTTGTCACGCGGAATGAGTCGAGGTTGCGGACAAGATCGACCTCCCTAGTATCTAAAGATATCTAGTGACAAGCAAGCCAATCAAAAACTATCTTTCTCTAAATATGCAATTAAAAACAAAGGCAAACAAGTGTTTTAGGCCTACCTTGGATCCAATACAAGTTTGTGGAAGCCTCGCTCCTTTGCTCCAAATGAGCTTCCTTGTAGCAAGTCTGCAAACACAAGCAAGCAAACAAATTAAATAGCACCTGAAAAAGCTAGTGTCATAAAGCATATCCATCATAATGATCAAGGAATTTATGAAACAAACCACATAAGACAATTTGTTGAGAAAAATGAATCTGATTGTGTTAATTCAAATCAAAGAAGAACTTTACAACCTATGACTTGATGCTGTACAAGCTCTTCCCAGGGTCTGACAAGAAGTATCCTCTACTTTGACAAGTTTCACTCACTTCCCAATGAAGCCAAAAGGTATGTGATCTCTCCTCTCAAGCTTAACTAGGAAGTCCCAATTCCACCAGCATTTACCCTTAAAAAATGTTCAGCTTCTAACCTCCCTAGCAACTAACCCAATGCCTTAATGTATAGTGCAATGGAGGGAAGTTACTAGGTCCTCCTTCAAAGGGATAAAGCCCTCGTTCAAAGGGATAGCTCCTCTTATCAAGGGATTAGTTCCTTCTCTTTTGGGATGCATGAACCATCTTGGAGCGAACAATCCACGTCAAAATTCCTTCTAGAATCATCTAGAATTAACCCAAAGTGAGTTTTTAAGAATAAACTTGCGCCTTTTTGACTTTCATAGGGGTACGCACCCACCCCTTTACAGAAAGAGCGTGTAGATACACATGTAACATGAACAAAGGGTGCGGGCCCATAGGCAAAAGTGAGAGAAAGTGCGGAACCAGAGCTTTATTGATTTTTCAATATCTTTCTCTCATTTTCAAAGCTTGATAAGAAGAGCTGAGGTGTGAGACTTTCTTAGGAGGACAATATAAGTGATGATAGACCCATACTGACTGCAAATAGTCATGGTGACGATATTTTTGTGTAACACATGATACAACTCGTGCAAAATGAGTCAGCAATTGACAGATCTGATCCTAGACTCCCACCATGTGTATCTGGTACTGACGAGGAATGTCTCCTACCCTAGCATACTCTGGGATACCATGAGTCAACCCCTCAAGGTTCCTTGCAATCTCCTCCTCATTGTCACTTCCTTCCTAATAAGGAGTAACAACATCAATTACACGGGGGATGCGCCTGGCTATTGGGGACATCCCAGGAGGATGATCTGGTTTGATGTCTGCATTAACAAGAGAAATGTTATAAGCACACAGATACCAAAAATAATTAAAAAATCTCAAAATTAAAATATTGATTTTTTACCTTCATCATCAAAATCCTCTCCATCTAGTAAGGGCATGTCCTGATTTCCACGAAATTCAGTGCCACTGTATGGCCAATCCTCCACAACAATATTCTGTCATTGTCACCATGAAAAGAATGTAGCTTTGTATGACATGTACTGACCCCCAGTGATCCTGGGCATCAAACGACTCCAGCGGGCCATCCACGAATCACGTGGCATAGGAGGATCCACCTCAGTCAGCTGATACTGGAACAATATCACTCATTCCAAGAGAAAGGTCATGAGCATAGATTCGAAGAAAAATTGCTTCATATTCCCCACCTTAGCTTTGGTGAGTTGGCACTTTATGTTGATCTTCATGGCCTCTACCCAGTTGAAGATCAAAAGTGTTGTACAGTCAATAGCATACAAGAACTTTGACTTGTGGTCTCATGTTATGCAAGGGACCCTACCACTCTATTGATGGTCAACAAAAGCACTCTCAGTGTCAAATCCAAAACACAGGAAATATCAATCTTCCCACTCTTGGATTTCAGGGCCTCAGGGCAGTGTTCTGTTGGCATTATGGTTCTGGTATGATTTTATGTTTCAGATGTTGTACTTGATGGCAACACCCATGGCATGGCTCTCATCCTTGATAAAAATAAAGAAGTACGCAGGAGAACAGTTCAGGAGGTGCGTATCCGCAGGTATATCATGCAGGGACCGCGTCCAAATACGCGGGTTATTCATTCATGGGGTGCGTACCCCAGTGCACACACTTCCAGGCAGTAAAGTGCCCACTCATGGGGTTTCTCATGGTATTTAGCCGATGCTATTGTGTTATCATGGATTTGGCCCGTGGTATTGTTTATTTTATTATTATTATTGAGCCCCATGATCCTTGATTTGAGTAAGAGCATGCCTATATAAAGCTAAGGAGATCATTTGGCTTGAGCATCTTTTGAGGATTGAATATCTTAAGATCTGATCTATTGGGTTCTCGGTTTAAAAAGCTTGATCTATAGAAGAGAAGTTGAAAGCGAATCTGTGAAGGGTGATTTTTCGACCGCAAGATCAGATCTGAGCATCTGACTTTATTTCAGCCCTAGACAGAGGTACGCAGAAGCAGCGAAGGTTTAGTGCGTGGGTACGCAGGAGAAGACAAAGGTGCAGTGCGTGGGTACGTAGAGGCGACCAAGGTTCAGTGCGTGGGTACGCAGAGGCAACCAAGGTTCAGTGCGTGGGTACGCAGGGCAAAAGTGTTTCAGGTGCGTGCTTTCTGTAGCAGCACGCAGCGCGATTACTCTTTTGGGTGCGTACTTTCTGTGAAAGTATGCGGCGCGATTATTCTTTTGAGTGCGTACCTCCTGGGAAGTACGCGGCGCGATAGTGCATTTGGGTGCGTACAGTGCGCTGATCAGTGAAAGCAGCAGTTCGTGTCCACGCAGCACAGTGGAAGGAGCTCTGCGGGTATACGCAGTGAGACAGAGGGTGAAGTGCGTAGCAACGCAGGCTAGTAAAAAGAAAACTGCGTATCTGAGTTAAGATCTTCTGTTGGTTGAATTTTTCTGTTGATAAGATGTTCTAGGTTCTGTTCTGTTATTGTTGATCTGGTTACTGCAGCTGTCTGTATAAATTACATGTACTTGATGTATATGGATCTAGTTTGAAAATTTATGAAAAGTTGTCCTTGAAATGAAGTAGGGGGTTGTAGCTCCCTTCCAGGAAAGACTGGAAAACGAGAGAGAGTTGTAGCTCTCTGCAGGTTGCAGCCTGCGTACTGGTAAAGGACTGCACCAGTACAAGACCATTGTAAAAGGAGTTTCTAATTTGAAAGAAGATAGAGACATATTGCAGCAGGTGGTTTTCACCCACATTGGGTTTCCACCTTATATCTGGTGTTCTTTGATGTGACTGTCTGCTTTTCTTATTCATGCTCATTATTTATGGTATTGGTATGCAAAAATAATTCAAAGTATAAATAAGAAAGATTTGGTAAAAGAATAAGATAATACTGATTCACCCCCCCCCTCTTAGTATTATTGTCAACAATTGGTATTAGAGCAGGTCCTTCTAGAGAAGCTTGATCGCTTGAAGGAAGATCTTTTCATCATGAGCAACTATGAGAGGGAAGCATCTATCAGGCCACCGGTTTTTGATGGGACAAACTTCAATTATTGGAAGGTAAGAGTTACTGCCTATCTTCAATCTCTTGGTACAGAAGTTTGGAATATTGTAGAGACAGGCACTTTTCCTTCAGTTACTCCTATAGATGCGGCCGAAAAGAAGAAATATGAAACAAATGCTAAAGCAGTCAATACTTTGCTGGGATGCTTATCTCAAACAGAGTTTGTGAAGGTTATGCAATATAAATCAGCAAAGAAATATGGGACAAGATTGTCTTGAGCTACGAAGGAGATGAACAGGTAAAGCGTGCTAAACTTCAAACTCTCAGGATTCAGTATGAGAATCTCAAGATGTATAATGATGAAAGTGTGGCTAACTATTTTCTTCAGGTAGATGAAGTTTTTAATTGTATGAAAAATTTGGGTGAAGAAATAAAAGAGGCTATTGTGGTTGAAAAGGTTCTAAGATCATTGTCCCCCAAGTTTGAATCTAAAGTATCTGCTATAGAAGAAAAAGAAAATCTACGAATTCTTACTATGTCTCAGCTACATGGAATTCTAACTGCTTATGAAATGAGAAAGGGAGGTCCATCAGATAGAAGAGAAGCTGCTTTCAAGGCATCAGGCAAAGGAGATTATTATGAAGCAAGCCACGTCCCAGAAGAAGAGGAAGAAGAATCAAACTTTGTCAGAAATCTTCAAAGGGGTTCTGGAAGGTTCAGAGGTAAGTTGCCTTTTAAATGCTTTGCTTGTGGAAGAGTAGGTCATTATGCTGCAAAATGTCCTTATAAGGATAAAGGAAAGGAACCTGCTAGATGGAACAAGAAACAGAGTGCAAGTAAGAAAAGCTACTACACTCATGAAGATAGTGATGGTCTATCAAACAGTGATGAAGATGAACGAGGTAATGAATATAAATTTTTAATGGCATTTGAAGATGATGATTATATGGATGCTATAGATGTGGATTACTTTCATGAAGAAATTACTAAACTTAAGAGATGTATAGAAGAGAAGAATATGATCATTGATACTCTACAATTTTAAATTGATGAAGAGGAAAGACATCTTGAAAAATTAGAAGGTGAAATTGTTGGTCTTAGAAAAGAGATTGAGAAAACAAAAGCTATTAATCTTAAGTTTGTCAAAGGATCTGAAACTTTGGATGAGATTATCAATGTGCAGCGGTCTCCTCTAAACAAGACAGGTCTAGGCTATAATGGAGAAACTTCTCAAGCATCCACCTCAAAAAGTTATCTTGATGCAGCAAGAAGAAATGAGCAAAAGCACAATGAATACCATCAGGTAAAACAGGGACGAATTGCAAATAGAAACTATCAGGGGCAATCCATCTTAAGGGTGAATAAAAGCTACAACCAGCCACATGTAAAATCTTCTCAATTTGGTTCAAGAATAGATGACAAGAG
>APFE030888939.1:32537-46327 GCA_000404065.3 Pinus taeda | reverse complement strand
GCAAAGCTGGTCGGGGTTAGGAAAGGCACGTGGGGAAGTAGGGAGACGATGGCCAAGCTCATGCACACCAGCCACGCGGAGGAGTTCTTAAGTCATTCGCATAGCTAATCCAAGATGCAGCCAGCTCCTATTAGACATGTATACCATCTCAGGTTCGACAACTAATTTCAAATTGGGAAACAAAACTTAATCTATAGGAAGAAGCAGAGTTTCAATTGGAAGATTGGAGAGACCGAGTGCTTGACCTTAGTCATTCCAGAGGTCGTACTTCTCAATATTAGCAGATCATTCACCTCTATTTGTTGATGAAGAAATTGTGGCCAAAGCCATAATGAACCCTCCAACTGGCTCAGTTAATTTTGATTGTGGTCTTCATGAAATCCAAAAGGAATTTCAACCTATTGAGTTCCAAATTCAGCAACAGAATGCTTGCCTCATCTACATTGAGAAACACATTCCATGTCTTCCTCAGTCTGAATTATCGGGTTCAACTGCAAAGGATCCAACTCCAATGAATAATAATATGCTTGACTTTGTTTAGTTTCAATTTTGTTTAAATATATATGGTAAGTTTGCTCGTTAGGTTATTATGGTATAGTTATTTAGTTTGTAGATGGTTTGAAGACTAAGTCCTATAAGGCATTGTTTGAAGGACTCAAACTTTATTGTTTCTTGATGCCTTATGATGTTGTTCGGTGGCCAAGAAACCTAGTTTTCCGATGGGAAGGTTGAGGCCATTGAACTCCTTGAATATAGCTTAACCTGATTTTGATGAATATGAATGAAAATGTCATGCCAAGGTTACAAAAAAAATTATTTTAATTAACATTAGGGACAAGAGATCATAAACAAATGTCAATAATAGGGGATCTAAGGAATAAATAAGGAAGGTGTTGAGAGAGGCAGTTGAAAAAAATTTAAAAATAAATGGAAAAGGAAAATTTAAAAATGAATAAATAAATAAAATTTAAAATTATTATATATATATACATATATATATATATCATATTATATATAGAGGCATAACCCACTTATGAGAAGAAATTACCTTTTTCGTCAAAATTTACTATAACTGGACCTTACAATTTCAATCAAGAATATGATTTTTTATTGTTTAAAATACATTTTTGAATACATAAATGGATTCATTGGCTTGAAAACCCCATAGCACATGAATTATACATATTAAACACTTCAAACTCAAAATTCTAAAATTTCTATCATATTTTGATTAAAATTAATGAGAAAAAATATCATGAAAAAAGATTGTTTCCTCTATTGTTAAAATATGCCTATAAAGATAGAAAAATAACTAACCAAAAAATGTTAGAAATAAATGAAATAACTATAAGTCTTAATTTAAATATTATTATTACATTCAATTCAATAATATACCAATCTTCCTTATGTATCGAAAAGTAACACCAACTATTGATAACTCAATATAATATAATAACTAAACTTTAATACTATCACCATGATTATTAACTATGAATATAATATATAATATTATTTAATATTTATAATTAATTTTTTTTTAATTTTGAACATCTTTTGTGGATTATTTTGTGGTTATAGTTTCATAGCTTTTCTATTTAATTTTTTCTATTTTATTTTTATAAGTTTTACTAAAGTCCTCTCTTCAACATCCTCCTCGCAGTTCTTGTCCTGAGGATGAACAGGTAAAATCATATCTTCCACAGAAATTATATTTCATAAATAGCTTTTACACCAAATTAATAATTCTTATTATTGTTTTTTATTTTATTTTTATTTTATATTTAAATTATTTTATTTTTATTGTTAGTTTCACTTAATTTGATTAAGTCAAAATGTTTTGTTTACATAACATAATATTACATTCCATAGAATAACATTTTAACATTTCTTCTATATTATAATACAAAGGGCCAATCAACCCCAACAACTTATTTTAACTAATAATTTATATTATAACTATTTTATGTTGCATAGAAATGACATTTTTCATCACATTTTTCCTTGTCAATTTGAAACAAAATTCTATAGATATTTTTAAAAACTCAAATTTAAGTTGCTTAATCTATAAAATTCAAGTTCGATAGTATATTTAAGGGTGTTGATTGAATTTATGCATTAAAAAATATATTTTAATCAATAAAAAATCACATTCTTTGTTAAAATTCTTGAAATTGTATCATGAAATTATAGTGAAAAATGTTATTTAATCTATAAATTAATCTATATCATTGTATACTAAAAACTAAAATAACTAATAAATTATTTTAAAATCACTTTTTATCAATAAATTACATATAATGATAATAGGCTTGCTGAAACCAATAATTTTATTATAAAAGGGAGTCTATAGTTTATATTTGAGTTATAGTTTCAGTGGATTCCATACTCTTGATTTAATATAAATTCCATGAAAAAATTGGGGGTTCATTTTTATAGCAGGAAGAGTTTGGGTCATACTAAAATTTAATTTTACTTATTTTGTTGATGACGAATATAATGATAATAGGCTCTCTAAAACTAATTTTATTTTACGACATAAAAGGGAGTCTATAGTTTATATTTGACTTATAGTTTTAGTGGATTTCATATGCTTGATTTAATATAAATTCCATGAAGAATTTTGGGGCTTCATTTTTATAGCATGTAGAGTTTGTGTTATACTAAAATTTAATTTAATTTATTTCGTTGATGATGATTTCTACATAACTGTAATTATGTGTTTACCTTATATTTAGGGTGAACTCTTAGCCCATATTCATGGGTTTGAAGTTTATTGATGACTTGAAGATTGCTAGACTCTTACAAATAGACGATGATGTTAAAATTTTAGCCATTGGAAGATAAATACATAAACTAGATAGGAAGAATCAATGATTAAAATTGATTTTTAATAAAAGAAATTTAGAAACTGAACAAAAATAAAATAAAATATTATTAAATAATTAACTAATAAATTTAACTGCAATAGTAAAAGATAACTTTTAGTTTAATTCAAAAGATGAAATCTCATTTAAATTAATTATAGGATAATAAATTCTTGTAAAATTAATTAAATTTGACTCGAATGGAATGAAGAGGGATTTTTTTATTTAGGGTGGGTGGGGAATGTAAAAATCTGAGAGGGTAGAAATACATAATTTCTTTTTAAATAATGATCAAAATTAATTATAATGACTAAACATAATGTAGGAAAATAAATTTTTAATAAAAAGATTTTTTACTACTATAAAGAGATAAACAAGGCTAAATGAAATTAATGAGAGTTTGAAAATATATTATTAGGAATATGGAACTTTAAAATATTTATAATATTTAAATAAGATAATGAAAAAAAAAGATTAGGTTAAATAAGATCAGGGAACTACAAGCAATGATTTAAGTGGATTAATATAAAAAGGGTTAATTTTAATTGAATTGAATTTAAATTAAATTAAATTTAAAGGAAGAAAATAAGGAACTAGTTTAATTAATTTAATATATTATAATATTAGTTTCCAATTAAATTAATTAAATAAAATAAA
The DNA here is from genome assembly GCA_000404065.3 of Pinus taeda. Lineage (NCBI taxonomy): Eukaryota > Viridiplantae > Streptophyta > Pinopsida > Pinales > Pinaceae > Pinus > Pinus taeda. The sequence continues at coordinate 42,806 of APFE030888939.1, read as the reverse complement.
TTAGAATTAGAATTAATATTAATATGGAAACAAAAACACAAATTATAGGAAGATAGAATGGAACAATCAAAGAGGAAGAATGTAGGGAGGGGTAGCAAAAAAAGTTGAAGTAGAACATAGGGAGGGGTAAGCGGTTAAGAGGGGTGAGGACCTAAAGTAAGCGGGTGGTGTTTAGAGGATAGGAAATGAAGAGCAGGTTTCCATGATTGGCTTAAATGATATCCATTATCCTAGTTACAGTTGTTAGGGTGATTTTCAATTTCGAGAGCTTCACTAATGAATCGGTCGGAATGGAACGGTCTAGAGGTTAAGATTACTTATTTAAAAAAAAATATTTTACTTTTTATTTTTTATTTTACTAAATAAATTTTCAAAAAATAATTATATAATTTTTTTTATATAGGAAATGGCAGTTGGATCAGTCTCATATTCGTGTGATACGGAGTTGATTTTTACCACTACCACTATAATCCCTAGGTGAGCCATGTCGTCTCCAAGGACTTGATTATGACAACTACTACTATAACGCCCAGGTGAACCAATCTGCCCCCAACACCTAGTCCATGAGTAAACCTAGGGAATTTGAATCTAGAATTAGTCTCATACTAACGTGACATGGGGTCGACCTTGACCACTAAAACTATAACCCCTAAGTGAATCATGTTACCACCACAAGGTTGATTATGACCACTACAACTATAAACCCTACATGAAGCAATTCACCACCAACACCATGTCCATAGGTAAACTCAAGGAATTTGAACCTAGAACCTTGTGGTACATAATACATCATTGTCACACTCATCACCAATTAAGCTACAACAATTTATTTTTATTTTTAATTATATATTAAATTAACTAAATTATATATTTTTAACTTTTAATACAAAATTTCAATAAGAATTTTAGAATTATTTATAAAATGTGCATAATTTTGTAATTTTACATATTAAGAAAGAGATTAAAGAACCCACTAAAAAGTATCAATACCTCACTTCTACATTGGTATATGGTGAAAAAAAATTAAGTCATCTTTAGGTAACCGCGCATATTATCAATAAATAAGTACACTTTAGTTCATTTGAAAATCCAAAAAAATCCTAAATATTTTTATTTAAATATATTAGAAAAAAACTAGGGTAACCCTCCCTACCACCCCCTTAGACATCCCAAGACTAGAGGGAGGTGTTACTTTCAACTAAATCAACCCTTATGGTATCATCATGAAGATGGGATTACAAAATTTCTTCTTACCCAAAGTGTTTAAAACCCACTTTCAATAACACCATCACGTTCACCTCGTCAAGAGCTTTTCCACAATATAATTTTTTCCTCAAACTGACCTTTTGATTGAAAGTTATGCCCATTTGAAGATTGGGTCGCACAACGTCACCATATTAGCAAGGATTTACCACGTTGCACTTCTACCCCATGTGAAGTACATTGTGGAACCCATTATGTCACAATTCCTTAGTGGAAGCAAATTGTACACCCATTCTTAAGAATTGCAACCATTCAATCATCTGCGACATCTCATACATCTTGGGACCCACTAACAAAGATGAATTTTCGTCACATGATTTTTTCTAACCCACACCCTTGGTAGGAATGCATCGCTTCAATATCATCCATTTGATGAAAATGCTATTGATCGTTTGATGCACCAGGTAACTCTTCATGGCTTAAATCCCAATCCTATTTTCACTCAACATAATCTACAACCATTGGATCTACTCGATGATCATTGTTATATTGTATTAGGATGTAATGTCCTATTCAACCCTCATGCACGTTTGAACCCAATACAATGCTAGTTTTTTATGGATATTGTACCATCAGACCAGTGTTCTAGTCTCTAAGTTGTCAGAGAAGTTAAGCCACACAATGACCCTAAAATCGAGAAAACTTTTCAAAGGAAAATACTTACAAACCTCTCAATTAAATTAATTTATCAATAATTAAAAAAATTCTAAGTATAACTTAGGAAAATAGATTAATTAATGGGTATTAATTGAGGAAATCCATCTTTCTCTCTAGACTTCCATAAATGTAAATTGACGAAGTCTAAGATGGTATGATACCTTAATCATGGTAAGATCTTGGTTGTTGATGCTTTAGCTGAGGGATTATAAGAGAAAATCAAATGGGCTTGGTGAAGACAAAATTTAGAGTTTACAGTTTACATTTTGTTAGCAAGGCAGTTTGATTCCCTATTTTAGAGTATTTAGTGAGGGTGCAGTTCGATCCGAGGATAAGAGAGTAGAAATAGTTTGCAAGAGCGAGAATTTCCATAGAAATTCTTAGCAGGTTCTAAAATTTATAAAGTCAAGGAAGGAATTTCAAATTATCTAGCAAGAAGGCTGTATTCTATATTGCGAATTCTAGAGTTTTCTAGTGTGAATACCAAAAGAATGATAAATTCAACAACTAGTGTCTCGATATATTCCCAGGAGCATGAGTGAATTATTTCCATAGGCACAATAAGGAAAGACGAACCATCTATAGTTTATTGGGAGGTAGAATTATTTTTATCCAACAAGCATTGCACATTTTCAGTCCAGTAGTGTGAATTAGTTGGGAAGTGTGAGTTTTTCAAAGAAGGCCAAACTGAGTAGTTGTGAGGGAAAATAATGTTCCCATTATATTTATAGTGGAGATCAATTTCTGAAGGATTGTTAATTGGGAATCTAGTTGTAATTCTCTATATTTGTTACATAATAATAAAACCATCATTTACTACACCAATTCTCCCTTCATGGTTTTTCGGGGACAATTGTACAAAAATTATGATGTCATTTTATTTTGTGTCTACATCTATTTCTCAGTTCCATAATTTTAATTTTTGCAACCTTTTTTATTAGTGAATAATTGTAGTGTGAATTATTCACTATTTTCCATTAATAATTTACCATTAGACAAATAAATTGTATTCATTTAGGAGAATAATATATGGCTTCTATAGTTCAAGGAATTTTCACATGCTATAAAATAATTGAAGATCATATCAAAGACTTAGATGCGAATCGAAAAGAGGTCATGCAATTTCGAAGAGAGCTATAAATAACTATTTCTAGATCTATGGAGGCCAGCTAGGTAGTGCAACTTACAAGAGGTAGGAAAATCGATTTCTAGTTTAGGGTAAAGGAAAAGTTTGATTTTCCCGAGAACCAGTAGCAGTACGAAGTAGCCTTGTTAGAGAGGGTTTCTAGTGAGAATATTAGTTGATTCATAGAGGAGAAATAACACATAATATTTTCAACAAGGATTTTGTAGTTGTAGATCAATGAAAGAAAGGTAGAGAAAAGTACACACAAAGGGAATTTCCTATAAAAGTCCTAGAGGGCTTCCATTTTTTCAATTTGTAGGAAAGGAGGCCATGATTCCAAGCATAGGAGGCTATGGCGAGATTTCTAGTCCAGGAAATGTGAATTTGAAGGTGAGGAGAGCGTGTGCTAGACACAGAGAAGGACATCTAGAAGGTATAGCGAGTTGATTAAAAGAGGAATAGCAGGTAATGTGAATGCTAGGAAGCACACCAGAGGCAAGTATAGGAGTATATCTACACATTTACAACAGAGAGTGCAAGTTCAGAAGCAAGGCCATGATAGGCTTCCAAAAGGAGAACACGATTTCCAATGTATATTGCCTTATTTGAGTTTCACATAGATGGCCAAAACAGGAGTTAGAGGTCAAGACAAACTGTATGGATCCTTTAATATTAGCATATAGAAAGCCATGATACAATTCGTGTTAGATGGGCATGGATTGAAGGAATTTATCACAAATGTAATGGAAAATCCAATAGATCCACAACAACTGGAAACCTTCGAGAAAGAGATGGCCAATACCAAGAGGACGATCCTATATGGAATTCAGGGTCATAATGTCCCACATATTGTAGATAAGAATACAATAAAGTACATGTGAGATGTCGTTGTGAAGCTATAGAAATATTCATCTAAGTATCAAAAAATTATTCTCAGGGATAAGCTAAGGTGAATTCGAATGCAAAAGGTCAAGGATGTTACATACTATCTCACAAGGATTAAGAGAATCATATACAAATTTGCAGCCACTGGAGATAAACCTTCAGATAGTGAGATGATCAACACAACACTCAATAGGTTCTTCAAGTAGTGACATACATTCGTCCAAGTGATCTCTGGATGAGATACATTTCTAGGTCGGGAGTGCCTATAGAGTGAATTCACACAGGAGGATCTAACACTCAACGTCACAGTGGGTACTATAAGCATCAATAGAAAGGGAACAAAATTAGAGAAGGAATAAAAGAATGTAACCCTTCTACGTAAGGTAAATGTGAATAAGGGTCCTAATCAACGACAAGACTCAAAGGGAGAGAAGAAGAAAGACTTGTCGATGGTCAAGTGCTTTAGATTTGGTGAGTTTTTTCACTACATCATGTACCATCAAAAAAAAAAGAAGGAGAAAAAGGGGTAGTTGGCAACAACTTTCATAGAGATCAATGATTTGATCTTCATATTGGAGGAGTTTTCATTGATATCATCAATAGCTCCAAATGGAGGAGGAGAATGATACTTCAAATTTGTAGTATAGGCATGGTCCATGGAAGAGAATTAGGTCATCTAAACTAGATCCTATTATTATTCACATTGATCAATACCTTCCCTATAAGCGCACAAAGTATCGAGTAGTAGAAGGATGAAGGTGTCAACAAGGTACCATGAGAACTTGAGGGACGATGCAAAGTTAGTTGCAGTCAGATATTTAATAGATAGTTGCAGAGCTAGTTTTGCATAATCAAATGCTCTGTAAACAATGCAAATATAGATGTTTTCGAAGACTCAAGGGACAATTCCATATCTAGTTGTAGGGACATAGTAAATCTATGAATGTTTGAGACCAAGAGGGGGTGTTTCTTCAAAGGAATATTACCTATGGAAGATTGATCTTGATGTTTTTAGGAGAGATCAAGGTACAATTTTCAGGAAATTAGTGTGATTAGGGAAGCAATGTGAATTGGTTAGTTACAGGTAGCAGGTGCAGTTCCACCCGAAGAGAGACTCCATGATAGGGTTTCCATCTAGGATATTTCACAATCTTACTTAAAGGGAGATAGAAACTAACCATTGTAGTGGTTGTAGTGGAAGTGTAGTGATAGCCACATCGTAGAAGTAGTGTTGTGGTACCAATAGTAGAGTATCACTTATTTATTCAACTGCAGTTGATAGCAGGTGACTCAAGGTATGCACAATGGCATGGTGGAAAATGTTTGCCAGATTAGCTTCTTCACAATGATTTCCAATGTCACGAAGTCAAGTTATTTTTAAATGTCAAGAAAGGTTTTGTAATAGATGTCAAATATCAGTAGTGTGAGATAGGTCAACTAAAGGTTGTTCATTAGGGAAAAAATGAGCAGAATAGATAGATTATGGTGGATAACACCTTCCTCACTAAGCGAGAGAGTTATTTTTTTATGGATATGGTAGTATTAGTTATGTGTTCTTGCATCTAAGTGCTAGAAAGGCTAAGAAACACAAGGACTTCAAAACCAAAAAAGGATTTGAGAGAGAAGACCTAGAAAACCTATCAATTAAATTAATTGATCAATAATTCAAAAGTTCGTAAGTCTAACTTAGGAAAATTGATTAATTAATGGGTATTAATTAAGGAAATCATTTCTTCTCTAGAGACTTGAAAAAGTGACTTGACGGAGTCTAATATGATCTGAGCCATCAATAATGATTAGATCTTGGTCATTGATGCTTTAGCGAGAGATTATAAGAGCAAGTCAAATGTGATAGGAGAAGACATTTTACAATTTGCAGTTTATAACTTGCGAGCAATGCAATTCAAGTTCCCCAATTCATAGTATTCAGTAAGGGTGCACTTCGATCCAAGGGAGAGGGAGTAGCAGGAATTTGCGGTAGTGAGAACTTATGGAGAAATTCTGAGGAGTTTATCTAGTTTCTAGAGTCAGTGATGCAGGAGCATTCAGACAAAGGAAAATCATTGTAAATAGTAGACATAGGGGGTCATGCATTTTAGGAAATAGTTTTCTTAAGTATCAAGTTAAGGCAATATTTATGCCTTTAAGTGTGATTTAATTAGAGAATGGGAGAATATGTAAATTCTCTCAAAAATAAATAAATGAGAACATGAGTGGTAGAAGTCAAATCCATCTCTTAAACAGTACCATGATTCTAGGAACAAGAGAGAGCTTTCAGGCATTAAATGGGAAGTTGATAAGAAGACTTTTCTATTTTAAAACAGAGGAAAAGATGGAATGGATAAAGTGTCAAGGAGACTTATCTCCCACATATGTATGCATGCAGGGAGCTTTAGGGCTTTTGTTAGAGGGGTGATCGGATCCTCTAATTATCCAATCCAATGCATTCTTATAAATAAGTGAACCTGCGAGCTCAATAGGAAGAGGCCACTAATAGGAAATCAAGCCTATGTGTGTGTGTGTGCACGAGACCGAAGAGTATCGAATATAATCATTGCTTTTTATATTAATATAGGCAAAGTTATTTCCTGACTGTGCCAGAATATTAAAGTATTCCATGTATGAGTTTATTGTGAATTCGTAGGTTCTGCAACAGGTTGCAGGCAGAATTCTGAAGGATGCAGAGGAATGGATTGATTCAAAAGAATCATAATGGATTTTCAATCCAAGTGAAGAGACAGAGGAAGCTTTCGAGGAATGGTGTAGAAAGGATGTGCTTAAGAGTTAATCTCAAAGAAGCTGATTCGTATAAGGCGTAGTTCTAAAGAACAAGGAGACAAATAGAAGCACGATTCTGAAGAATTGAAAGGGGCCATCGAGTCCAATTATATCATTAGAGAGGAGCTCTGAAGAGGAGTGAATTTAAGCCCTAGTTAGAATGAGTTGAGCAATAGAAAAGTGGAAAGTAGAGCCTTTGAAGAAGCCAAACTACAAAGAAGAAACTGAAGGAAACACGAAAAAATAAGTATAGAGAGTCGAGTGAAAAATTGAAGGATGGACGCTCAGCAGTCGTTGGATCATTCAGATCAATGGCTGAGATTAAATCGCAATGGAAGAAATCCTTTTAAAGTCTTTGGAGTGAGTCATTGAGTTATAGCGATGAACGATTGTCGATGGAATGAGGACTGTCAGATCAAGATCCAGATCGACGGTCTAGATCTAATCACAAATCCCATATTGAAGCCAGCAAAGGACTGGCGACAATGGTTTAAGCAAGGGTCGATCGCCGAGAGCGATAAAGTGAATTAGAGGTATCGGGATATCAGAATCGACATATGGAGAAGACTTGCATTAATACAAAGTGCCAATGGGTAGAAGACCTGACGCATTTATAGATGCGGGTTCAATGGATTTGATGTCTGATATATATGTTTTCGAGTGTTTTCCTTTGTAACAGGATAGCGAAGAATAAAGCGTCGATATTGTATTTCCTGGGTTTGTAAGGAAATCACATATCGGGAAATGGAAGGAATATATATATGTATGGCCGTTGAATATAGCCGATAGCAATTGCAATGAGGTTTAGCCTCGAAATCTACGCTGAAACCGTACATAAAGTAGAAAAGAGTATATTTGCGTAAGTTTCCTTTGTAAAGGTATTTACGCATATAGAATGGTTTTATGTGTTAAATATGTATTAGCCAAAGGTTGAGAGGACTAATTATATATATATATATATGTCTAACGATGGATGGATATGAAGAAAAGGCTTCCTTAGGTCTCATATGAAGGTTATAAGAGCAGATAGAGTTCTGATAGGAGATAACGGCAGGGTGATTTGGTTCCGATTCAAAGGAATTGGTGGTGAAGGGCCTTAACCATATATAAATATGAAGTTTGAATCCTTTGTGAGTCTATTGCCTCGGACAGTTGTGTTAGGCACTCTTATGAAATCTGTGGGTATGAGTGCGGGTGTAGCCCTGCACCATTAGTGGTATCAGAGTAGAATTGAGGTCAAAGAAGAGTTACTATCAGAGCATAAATAAAGTGGGGAAGGTATCTGCAAAAGGGAATTTGCACACAGGAAAAGGTCATGTGTTGAATGATAAATACTACAGTGGGAGATTGTAGCAGTTCCAACAAAGGATTGAAGCAGGAATAGAGTATTCCTTGGAGGAAAGAGAAAGCAAGATTGCTTAGTGGAAGTTCTGAAGGAAAGAAGACTTGGAGACAAAACAGAGGACAATACATTCAAAGGACAACTAGAAGGGTGAAACACGATCGTGCTGATGTCATGGAAGTGAGCTAATGTGTTTTGTTTTAAATTAGGAATGTGTGTTTTTTATACTAATGCACAGGTGACATCAAGAGAAGCTGTGAGAAGAACGGGTGAGTCCTTAAAGACAGAGTAAGGAGAATACTCTAAAGGAGAAGTGGCAGTGAACCTAAAGAATCCAACAAGAAATTAGACAAAGAGGACAACTAAAGTGTTCTCAAGAGAAAGTGAGAGATTGCAGAAGCCTAGAAGCAGCAAAGGTGTTGCTAAAGAAGACGTTCTAGATAGAGGACTCATGCTTACCAAAAGACTAAGTAAGGAGAGCTTAGTGAGGTAAGATTGTAGCGAGGAAGATTAGCTATTGCAAAGGCTTGTTGCAAAAAAGCTCATGAAGAAAGAAGAGAAGAAGATGACTATTAGTTTTAGTCTTTGAAGCCTTCCTCTAGTGATAAAATATGCTCTTACAAAGTTGACTCAGATTTTCAAACTCAAATTTTGTCATTTCAGTGAGTTTTCAAGTAAAATTTGGTCAATAGGTATTAGGTCTAGGGTTTGCTTTCACTCCTTCCAAGTTTTCCAAGTGTTGGTCCATGTCACCATTCAGCTGAGTGTACCATCATTCAAATATTTGTCATCATCATTTCAAGTTCCAATGGGTCATTTTACACCTTGTTCCTGGTTCAGTTGTGTCAGGCCAGGCAGTAACTCCACAAAACAAACAACTGATTTGTCTATCATTCCATAGGTAGGTCATTGTTATATATAATAGGGAGTGATTGTTCAGTTCATATCCCGATGACTGTTCACATTCTTACTTTATTTATTTACATAAAATTCCCCCAATCATGAAGATTAGGTGTCAACATTCCCCCCCTTAATCTGAAGGGATGTTGGTGACTCCAAGCATAATTCTGAATCGTTCAAGCTTTTCCCTTCCAACTGCTTTGGTGAAGATGTCTGCAATTTGCTCATTTGTTGAACAATGACCGAGATGGATTGTTTTGGCCTCAACATGATGTCGAATCAGATGATATTTAGTATTGATATACTTCGTTCGATCATGGAACTTTAGGTTCCTGGCCAACTTTATTGTAGAGGTGTTGTCAATCATGAGTGGAGTTGATTGTACTTGTTTTACCTGCAAATATTCAAGAATTTTCCTGAGCCACATAATTTCTTTTGTTGCTTCAGTTGCTACCACGTATTCTACTTCTATTGTGGAATCTGTTGGAACTGATTGTTTCCATGATCTCCAGGAGACAGCTCCTGATCCAAGACTCATATCATATCTTGAAGTAGATACTCTAGTTTCTTTGTCTCCATCGAAGTCTGAATCAGAGTATCCGATCAAACTGAAGTAATCCACCTGTGTGTACTTGATTCCATAATCTTAAGTTCCCTACAAGTACTTTAAAACTCTTTTTGCAGTAGACCAATGTCCCTCACAAGGCTTTTGCATAAACCTGGAGAGGATTCCAATAGCAAATGAAATGTCTGGTCTGGTAGTAGTAAGGTAGTTGAGACTTCCTACAAGCTGTCTATATTTTGTTGCATCCCCAAATTCCTTTCCTTCAATAGATGTGAGCTTTAAGTTTTCTTCCATTGGAGTGGTAAGAGGATTGCACTATGTCATGCCAAATCTGTTTAACAAATCTCCAATGTATTTCTTTTGAGAAAGAAATATGGACTTTGGATGTTGGGGGTTACTTCAATGCCAAGATAGTAATGAACATAGCCCAAATCAGTCATTTCAAAACTTTTTCCCAATTCCTTCTTTATGGATGCAATGTAGCTTTCATTGTTTCCTGTCATTAAAAGATCATTACATATACTACAAGATATACAACTGTTTTGCCAACTTTCTTGACAAATAAAGTTGCATCATCAAGATCAAAATGATTGAAGTTGAGTTTCAGAAGATGCTCAGTTAGCTTTTCATACCAGGCTCGTGGTGCTTGTTTTAGGCCATACAAGGACTTCACAAGTTTGCATACTTTATGTTCATGTCCTTTCACAGCAAATCCTTCAGGCTAGGACATAAAAACATTTTCTTTTAGATCTC
>APFE030888939.1:1249-30659 GCA_000404065.3 Pinus taeda | reverse complement strand
GATTTGTTCTTCAATAAATAAACCCAACACATTCTGGTGTAGTCATCAATAAATTTCATGATATATTTATTTCCATTTGCAGAAGGAATAGGCATTGGACCACATAAATCTGAATGAATAAGTTCAATCTTCCTATGCGCTCTTGAATGTGAGTCATGAAATGACTTTTTGCTATGCTTTCCTGGAATGCAAGCATCACATTGCTTAAGTTTTCTAGGAATTGTAGGCAAACCAGCCACACCATTTTTCTTCAATAAACAGAGACTGTCATAGTTTAAATTTCCAAATTTAGCATGCCATAATAAACTTGATGGAAGTGTACCTTCTTCATGATGAGTAATATATGAGAAATGTTGTTTATGAGCAGATGTTCCTCGCAGTTTGAGAAGTCTTTCTTCTTCTATTCCCCTCATGACAAGTGAGTGATCAGATGATTTTCTCACCTCAAGCTTGCCATCAAACATATGAATGGAGTGACCTTGCTGGCGGATGTGGACCAAGGACAGCAAGTTTCTCTTTAGCTATGGGATATATAAAACATGATCAAGAAGAAAGTATGGGAGACCAGGCAGTTTAAGCCTGATTGTGCCAAGCCCTGCTGGCTTGATTTTTTTGACTGATCTGCAAAGTAAACTACTCCATCAACATTGTCAGTGAAATCTTCAAAAAGTCTTTTCTATGAGTCATGTGACAGGTTGCTCCTGAATCAAGCAGCCAATCATTTTTCCAGGAAGCAAGTGAAGTGTTAAACAAATCTTCATTTACTCCAATGTTACATCGTGCCTCAATATAGTGAGCAAATTCAGGTGCTTTACCTTTGTCTGTATCATCAGTTTTACCTTTCTGTTGGTTTCTTCTCTGCTCAATTTTGTCCCATGGTAGCTTGCATGTAGAGGCATCATGTGATCCATTTCTTTTGTAGTGAATACAATGTAAATCTACCTTTTCTCCTTGAGAATGTCTGCCCCCCCTGCCTCTGAAGTATCTTCCTCTTCCTCTTCGTCCACCTCTTCCTCTTGTAGAATCTTGAGCAGGATATTTTTCTTTTATGAGCAAGGCACACAGTGTCTTCAGAAGATTCAGGGGTTGTCTTCTTTCCAAAGGCTTTTTCTCTTTCAGCAAACTTTTTCACAAGAGAGTCAAAGGTTATATCTTTGAGATTTCCATTTGCTTGCAAAGACTTAAGATAATTGGAGTATGTAGGATAAAGTGCCTTGAGAAAAGCAATAAGAGAGATATCTAGCTCAACCTTAGTGGATTTGATATCATGCATTATAGACTTTATTTCAGATGCAAGAGCAAGAGGATCATTATTTTGCAGTTCAAGAGTGAAGAGTTTAATCATGAGTTGGACGACTTCAAGTGCATAATGTGAGTCATGGAGTTCTTTCAGCTTTTGTAAAGCTTCAAAGGCAGTTGAATATGATGAAATATGGTGACACACCTCTTTATTTATAGATGCTACGATTAATGCATAAGCTTTGATGTTCTTGTTTTCCCTAATGACGAGCTCTTTGTCTGAGGTAGGTTGTACTGGGTCACTGTCTCCTTCTCTGACACACACTCCTTTCCACAGCTCATTGAAGATGAGGGTGTGTTTTATCATCTGGGACCAATCAAGATAGTTCTCCTTGCTAGTGAGAACTATTCCTACCATAGAGATGATTGAATGCATTCTGTAAAAAAAAATACTTCTGCTGATAGAAAAAAAATACTTCTGCTGATATACAGTGAAATTGTACTCAAAAGGGAAAAAAGATTTCAAATACTTTATGCACTATATTTTCTTCAAATCCCTCCAATGTTTATAAAAGCATCCTCATATAATATATCCAACATATAACTGGACCATTCTATAAACTCAGTTCATATTCCATATATACGCGGGACCATTCAACGCATTCAATAAAAAAACGTTAATATTCCACAGCGCACAACATTTCAATAGTTCATATATAGCGCACAGCATTTCATATTCCACATTTACCAATCAATAAAATGTTATGGGACAACGTTATTACCATATACCAACTCTGATATAATACTCAAACAGCGTTAATACCATATACCAACTCTGATATAACAGGCCCCTTCAACGCATTCAACACATTCAATATATACAACATTAAAACAATGTTAATATGCATTCAAATGGAAACCATTTTATGCATCTGTCTCCCACGCATATATAGATTTGGAATGAACTCCTTTTGTCAGCACAACGTTAATATTCAAGAGGCCATTCAACGTTCATTCAACAGCGTTAATAACACAACAATTCAAACGCATAGGCGTATACCAAAGTCAGTTCAATACCATTCAACGCATATACCAAAATTCAGTTCAATACCAGAACTTGGACGGGCATATACCATTCAAAAAAATAGACAGCGTTACCAAACGCATTCAAACTTCCCACTCGTTACAACAATTCTAAGGAGAGAAGCATCCTTCCAGAATTGCCGTGCTCAGAGGGACAGCTGCTTCTTGCACACCATCACTCCTTATCTTTAGTTGTCTGAGCTGCGTGAGAACTCCTTCAGTGAGGTCAAAGCGTTGATGCAGCGGTTTTCCTTCTCTTCTATTAACATTCGTTCTATTCGTTGTATCAGAGTCGCAGTAGATGAGATAAATTTCAGCCACAATCAATGCAATATGCATTCAAACTTCCGGCAGGTCGGACCATAACACATTCAAACTTCGAACCAAACACATTCAAACTTCGAACATAACACATACTAGGAGCTTGACCTTCATCAATGGTGGCATGTCAGCCTCAGCGCTAAAATAGGAAAAGGCAGTGCTATAAAAAAATTGACAGTATGGACAGATGTGTAGTGCTGGTAGAGGCAGGTTATTTCAGGATAGAAGGGAATAAGGCAGAGGCAAAGGCCAAGATAGAGGAGTTACAGGAGGATAATAGCTAAAACAAGGAGCTGGCTCTGATACCATTTCAGGCCAGGTAGTAACTCCACAAAACAAACAATTGATTCGTCTATTATTCCACAGGTAGGTCATTGTTATATACAATAGGGAGTGATTGTTCAGTTCATCTCCCGATGACTGTTCACATTCCTAATTTATTTATTTACATAAAATTCCCCCAATCATGAAGATTAGGTGTCAACAAGTTGTACCTAGGTAAGATTCATTTCCCTCTCCTAGGGTTTTGAAGGTAATTTCTCTTGGATGGTCAGATCATCAACAAAAATTGTGTCCTGATGTTAATATACCTTCCCCTGTCCTTAATATACCTTATTAAACACTTCCCATCATTGATATCCCTCAAATTCCTCATATTCCCACAAACCCTAGTTTCTTGCTACAATTTGACAATTTTCTAGGATAGGCCTGTGTTTTTCCCTTTTGGACCCCTTCCCCTCACTCAATCTTTGAAATTCCACTTTCTCTTGTTTCCTAACATCCCTCCCTACTTCCCAAAATCTTGTCAAGAATTTTCTTATCCTGTTCATTTCACTTCATTTCACCAAATCCCCTGTTCCACACATCGGGATAGGTTTTACTCAAATGTTGTTTTTGAGCAAGGAAAAATGAATTTGGAAAAAATGAGAGATGTTTTTGTCCACAATAGGCCAAGGAAGAAGAACCCCTGTCAATTTTTACACAAGTGTCATGGTTTTAGAGAAATTTCAAAAATATAGTTGCGTTAGCAGAGTTGCTCCACCTCTAAAGTGACCTAGGGAAAACTAAGATTTCTCCTAGCTTGGTTGGCCAAATGACTTGCCTGATGAGTGAAATGATAATTAGACACAATGATATTTCTAGTGAGCTATCACGAGCTCAATTTGGAGTTGAGAAAGACCTTCAAATGTTGACTTCAACAACACTCTGCATTTAGGCAGCCTCATTTTGCACATTTTGACCAGTCGTGGGAGATTTGATTTTTGATAGGGAAAATGACCTACAAATTGGAAAATTCAAGATCTGATGGAAGGTATAATTGATAAGATTTCCAACAAGCTATCCTACACCCAATTTTGACACCAGGAAGGGCTCCAAAACTTGATCTGAAAGTCGCACTACGCATAGAATCAGTGGCACTGCGCATAGAAATTTTCAACACAGGCTTTTCCAATAGGTGCCTAGTGCTACACTTTTGATGGGGGCCTCCATTTGCAAAAAAGTTTACATTTTTAAAATCAACATGAAAAAATATGCATGCTCAAAAATGGCTGAGAAATTTTGACAAGTTCTAGACCTCCAAAAGGGCCAAAAACACCCAAAAAGTCCCCTCTCTGCCACTTTTTTGCCACATAGGAAGAAGTCTTGGGCAATTTCATTTTTGGAGGGGAAAATAGACTCCAAATCAAAAAATTCAAACTGTCCCAAAAATTAGATTCACCGAGATTTCCAATGAGCTATTCTTCACCTGATTTGGACTTCAGGAAGCCTTCCAAAGCTGGCCTGCAAAAATCATTACACATAGGATCACTGGCATTGCGCACAGGAGGAAAATTTGCTAGTTTTGCCTGTTTGTTCAGAATTTTGCCCAGTTTGCTGTCAGATTGACTTTTTCTTCTCTCTTTGTCAATTAATGATGTAATATGATGTAACTTGATGTACTATGACGTGAAATATGATGAAAAGTGACTTGAGGAGGTAGATACATGAGTTAGAGTTGGTTTGAAGATGAATGAATCAATTTCCATAGTTTTAGAGGCAAGTTGTTCCACTGCGTATTTTTTAGTTCGTAGTTTAGATATTGTTGAAATAGCTCCTTGGCTCATGGATTCGACCCCTGATGGGTAGCATAGTTGTTTTTATGCCTATATCTTGTACTTTCTTAGTCATTTGTCAAGGTTGGACTCTTGTGGATGCATTGAGCACTATTCTAAATCACTTCTCAGTTTGGCAAAGAAATGAACTAGGGTTTTGTAGCAATTTGTGGGATTCTTGTGGTAATGTGAATTAGCATTGTTTTCTCCTCTGTTACTTAGGTTATCTTATGTGGATATTTGCCATCATCTCTCTTTTTCTACATAACTAAATGAAAGAAGATTAAAGGGTGGAATCCATTGGTGTTTCAGTGCTCTGCCTTGGGGTTTGTTTATTTTTAAATGTTTTCTACTGTTTGAAGAGGACTCATGAAACTTGGATGCCCTCTCCAACTCCTCACTAGTCCTTAGACTCACCATCACATTCATTTCAAAGTGCTAAAACACTTTCCTACCTCGCCCCACAGAAATCTCTGCAAATCTGAGTTGATTTCCCAGACCCAAAGCTGCTTTCCTCATCTGATCCAACAACCAATGATTAAAATCAATAAAATTCATCTAATCATATATCTAGCCTAAAACTAGTATTCATATCAGTCATCTCAAGCCTTAATTGCCATATTTTCTTTGAGATTGAAAAGGAGAGAGCCCTCTCCCGACCTGGTAGGGCTAGCTACTAGGTTAGGAATGGTTTGATGTTACCCTAGACCTGCCTTTCTCAGCCTGAGGTAGATTTAGGCCATAACAATGACTACTGATAATCATCATAGAGGTTTAGAGATAAGCCACAATAGAAGAAATGAGAAGAAGGATGCCAAGGCAAGTTGCAAGAAGATGAGTCAAGAGGAAATTGAGAAAGAGGTTTTTGAATTAAAAGAACAACTCAATGCATTAAGGAGAATTCTTGAGGAAAGCCAGAGACCAGTTTAGGTCTTAAGGAAGAAGCCAGTAGAATGGCATGAGATGCAGAGACGGTTGCAACAAAAGAAAGTGAAGTGGTTGAAGGGAAAACTCAAGGAACTTGAGTTATAAATGGAAGAATCCATTTGTGAACCAGAACAAGGAGAATTTCTGAGAGATAGTGAAGATGCAGACTTGAAGACTGAAACCTCAAGTAAAGCCGAAGGGTCACAAGGTTTTAAATCTGACAATTTGTGTATGTTTTCAAGTGAAGGACAATTGGTTGATATTGTCATGAAGAAGGAAAAAGACCAGCAAAATCAAAATTCTATTATGGAAGAAGATGAGGTAGATAGATCTCATATACAGCTCGTGGAAGACGTCAAGCAACTAAGTGAAGGGCTTGAGGAGATTGAAGAAGAGACCATTGAAGAATTTTTGAATCATATGAATGATTTAGAATAGCAAGGATATATGATGGTTGAACCATCAAGTGAGGCCATAGGGCCTTATATTTTTAAAATTAATAGTTTGCGTATGATGGAAGATATTATAGGAGAAAACTGGAAATTTGAAGATATCTTTAGAGGAGATAAACAACAAGGGACTGAAGGCAAACTTGAGGAAGAGACTATGTTAGCTAAAAACATAGTAAAGGATCATCAATTCACTATGATGATACGCACAGTAGAGATAGCCATTGAAACTGTTGAGGCAGACAATAGGGAAGAAGGACATCTACTGAAGGATGTTAAGAAGGAGGAATCCTATGCAAATGATTTAAACTTGGCAAAAGAAACACTAACAAAGGAGTGTTTTGAAGAGAATGGACAGTCTTTTGAAGATATCAAAAGTCTGGAGGAGTACTCTAGGAGAATAGAGTATGATGGAGAAGACCTATTGAATGAGGGAAGTAGTGATTTTCTACAACAGAAATACCTTGAGATTACAAGGATCAAAGGAAGACAATGTTTTAATACTGTAACACAACATGTAAAGGATGAATCTGGAAGAAGAGAGCACTATGATGACGTTCTTACTAAGTTTGAAGAAGATACTAAAATACTAGAGAAACTGATGAGAGAACTTGATGGTAGAACAAAAGCTGTAGTTACAATTTCTAAAGAAGAAGATGTCTCTCAAGTAGGCATGGAGACAGGAAGATGCAATAATTTGTTTGCAGGTTCATTAAATAACATGAATGAGTATGAGTATGTGATCAAAGAGATTGAGTAGAGATTGTTAGAATATGGTGAAGAGGAGGTAGGAATCAAACAATTTCAAAGTAAAGATAAGCAGCAGCAAGTTAAAAGAGGAGGAGTTCACTATAGTGGACAAGAGCAGGAAGGCATCATTAGAATAGATGGTGTGGAAGAGAGACTAATCGACAGTCTCCTGAATTCTACTGAGAATTCGAATCACCATACTGATATGCTGATAGAGGAAGAGGAGATAGAGCAACAAACTGAAATGTTTCCAAAGAAAGAAGAGGCACCAAGGCCTCATGTTTTCAATTTTAACAAGTGTTTTGTGAATACAGATTTTGTGCAATTGCTGGAGGAGATTTGGCACACGTGACTAGCCAAGTAAAGATGAAATAAGAAGACTTCATGGAATAATTTAATCCATGGGACAAAGATGTTAAATTGCTGGAGATCAATGCTAAACAGTCACGATTCAATCATGAAAGATGGTAAGGATGATAGGGAGGCAGCAAAAATGGTAGCGAGTAAAGCAAGAGCAAGTAAACCAAAGAATGAAGCAAGTAAAAGAAATTTTAGCATAGAAGACAACAACAGTAACCTGAAACAAGGAGAAGAAGACAGAAGTAAGAAGCAGAAGATGGACCAGCCCAAAGATATGCTGGACATAGAAATTGAAGAAATATGGCAATAAATGATGAAGCAAATCAAATGGAGGAAAATGGTAATAGCGGAAAGCAAGATCAATCAAAAGTTGAACCTGATTGACAGGAAGAAGAAAATGGAGTAAAAGACAGCAGAAGTGCAGTGGCAGCAAAGGAATAAAGCATCTAGATAGTTACAGAACAAAGTGTGGGATCCAGGAAGACTAAGACCAGAAGGTGCATGATCTGGAGATCATGAACATTTTCTACTTTTGAAGTCTGATACAGGAGCATTCAGCCGAAGGAAAATCATTGTAAATAGTAGATATAAAGGGTCATGCATTTTAGGAAATAGTTTTCGTAAGTATCAAGTTAAGGCAATATTTAGGCCTTTAAGTGTGATTTAATTAGACAATGGGAGAATATGTAAATTCTCTCAAAAATAAATAAATGAGAACATGAGTGGTAGAAGTCAAATCCAACTCTTAAACAGTTCCATGATTCTAGGAACAAGAGAGATCTTTTAAGCATTAAATGGGAAGCTGATAAGAAGACTTTTCTATTTTAAAACAGAGGAAAAGATGAATGGATAATGTGTCAAGGAGACTTATCTGCCACATATGTATGCATGCATAGAGATTTAGGGCTTTTGTTAGAGGGGTGATCAGATACTCCAATGGTCCAATCCAATGCATTCTTATAGATAAATGAACCTGCGCATTCAATAGGAGGAGACCACTAATAGAAAATCAGGCCTCTATGTGTGTGTGTGTGCGCGCATGTGAGATCGAAGAGTCTCGAATGTAATCATTTCTTTTTATATTAATATAGGTAGAGTTATTTCTTGACTGTGTCAGAATATTAAGGTATTCCATGTATGAGTTTACTGTGAATTCGTAGGTTGCAATATGTTGCAGGCAAAATTCTAAAGGACGCAAAGGGATGAATTGATTTAGAGTAATTACAATGGATTTCGAGTCCAAGTGAAGAGACAAGGGGAGCTCTGGAGGAATGGCGTAGAAAGGATGTGCTTAAGAGTTAAGCTCAGAGAAGCTGATCCATGGAAGGCAGAGTTCTGAAGAACAAGCAGAGAAAGAGAAGCACAATTCAGAAGAATCAAAAGGGGACATTGAGACCAATTGGAGCATCAGAATGGAGCTCTAAAGAGAAGGGGTGAAGTTAAGCCCTAGTGAAAATGAGTTGAGCAGTAGAGGAGTGGAAAGTAGAACCTTTGAAGAAGCCGAAATACAAAGAAGAAACTGAAGAAGATGCGGAAAAACTAAGTACAGAGAGTCGAGTGGAAAAATCAAGGATGGATGCTCAGTAGCCATTCGATGATTAAGATCAATGGCTGAGATTAAATCACAGTGGTAGAAAGCCTTTTAAAGTCTTCAAAGCGAGTGACTGAATTATAGCGATGAGCAATTGGTAATGAAATGAGGACCGTCGCATCAAAATCTAGATCGACGGTCCAAATATAATCTCAAATCACATATCAGAGTCGGAAAAGGACAGGCGACAGTGGCTTAAGCAAGGGCCGATTACCAATAGTGATAAAGCAAATCAGAGGTATCGGGATATCGAAATAGACGTATGGAGAGTACTTGCGATAATACAAAGGGCCGATGGGTAGTGGACCTAACACATTGATAGACATGGGTTCAATGGATTTGAAGTCCGATATATATGTTTTGGGGTGTTTTCCTTTGTAAATAGGATAGCAAAGAATAAAGCGTCGATAGTGTATTTCTCGGGTTTGTAGGGAAATCACATATTGGGAAATGGAAGACATATATATATGTATGGCCATGGAATATAGCTGATAGTGATTACGATGAGGTTTAGCCTCGAAATCTACACCGAAGGTATACGTAAAGTGGAAAAGAGTATATTTGCATAAGTTTCCTTTTTAAAGGTATTTAGGCATATAGAATTATTTTATGTGTTAAATATGTATTAGCCATACATACATATATATATATGTGTGTGTGTGTGTGTGTGTGTGTGTGTATAACAATGGAGGGATATGAAGAAAAGGCTTCGTTAAGTCTCATATGAAGGTTATAAGAGTGGATAGAGTTCTGATAAGAGATAATGGTGGGGTGATTGGGTTCTGATTAAAAGGAACTAGTGGTGAAGGGCCTTAACAATATATAAATATGAAGTTTGACTCCTTTGTGAGTCGATTGTCTAGGACAGTTGTGGTAGGCACTCTTATGAAATCTATGAGTATGGGTGTAGGTGTAGCCCTGCACCAGTTAGGAAAGTCTGAATTATCCCATAGGGAGGCCGTATTTTGTAGTGTGAGTTTCAAATTTTGCTAGTGCAAGTTGCAAGAAGGAGGATCAATTTATGAGCTAGTGTCCGGATATATTCCTAGGAGGTTGAGTGAATTATTTCTAGAGCTAGAGGAAGGTAGGAAAAATTGTAGGTTTTAACCCCGTACAAAAATTACCTGCATACGAATTCTAAAACACAAAAAAATAAACAATGTGAGAGCATAACACATAAAACACATATACACAGAGATTTTCCCACTGGATCCCAAAATGGGGACTACCAGCTTGATTTTTCATTATATTCCTTTGAATGTTAAAATACATATTTATACATACCTAAATGTCCAATACCGTGGACCAAAAACCATCGCGTCCCATACCATGGACCGAAAACAATCGCTTCCAAAAGACGTGTGAAAATCATGCATAAAACCATAGGTGGGTCCGCCCAACATAACATAGGGTCCAAAACCAAACTTTTCCGGGGTGCTGCCCCGAATCTCAGAAAGTAGGGTTATGGGTGCCCTTCAAACCCCCAGTTAACTACATGGAAAGGATATAACACAACCCAACATTCTCTCACTTGTTTTTTTATTTCCACAAGGTGCCACAAGAGAGCTTAGTCATTTTTCCCAGCCCTGAAATGCCCATTTTCTCTCTACACCAAGAGAACTTATCAGAGCTCACAGATTTTGTCAATGCATCTGCAGTATTCTTCAAAATTTCCACCTTTACCAGCAATGCCTTTTTTTCTTCTATCATATCCCTCACAAAGTCATATTGAACATCAATGTGCTTTGTCTTTGAATGATATGCAGGGTTCTTTGCCAAGAAAATTGCACTTTGGCTATCACAGTCTATCCTTATAGCTTCCAAGACTAACCCCATACTTGAACACAATCTCTGCAACCAAACTACTTCCTTGCTTGCATGAGTGGCCACCATGTATTCTACCTCTGTAGTTGATAGTGCCACTACAGAATGTTTCTTACTCATCCAACTGACTGCACCTCCAAATAGGTTAAACACATACCCACTTGTAGATATTCTCTGATCCAGATCTCTAGCCCAGTCTCCATCAACAAAGCCACGAATATCCAACACTCTATGCAATCCTGGTCTTCCTTGGTAGCACAAACCATAATCACTAGTGCCAGACAAATACCTAAAAACCTGCTTCACTACTATCCAATGCTCCTTTCCTGGTTTTGACATAAACCTGTGCAATACTCCCATTACATGTGCAATTTCTGGTCTAGTATAGGCCATTACATAAATCAAGCTACCGATTGCACTTGCATATGCAACACGGGACATGTCTTCATCCTCTTCTTGTGTCTTGGGACAATGTTCAGCAGATGACCTCACACCTACAAGAATAGGAACCTTTACTGATTTACTATTCTACATATTAAACCTTTGTAGTATTGTCTCGACATACTTCCTCTGGTTTAACCAGAGCTTCTTCTTTGCCCAATCCCTTTTAATTTCCATGCCCAAAATATAGTCTGCAACACCAAGATCTTTCATGTCGAATTTGGAGGACAATTGGGTCTTCAAATCCTGGATAATTTCTTTGTCATTTCCAGGTAGCAACTTATCATCCACATACAAGACTAGATAAATAACACGGTCACCAATTAATTTAAAATACACACAGTGATCTGATTTGCTTTTGGTGAAGCCAAGTCCCCGTATAAATGTATCAAATTTCTGATACCACATCCTTGGTGACTGTTTTAACCCATACAGAGACTTATTTAACTTGCATACCAGTTCTTTCTTACCCTTTGCTGCAAAGCCTTCAGTTTGCTTCATGTAGATTTCCTCTTCTACATCCCCATCAAGAAATGTTGTCTTCACATCTATCTATTCTACCTCAAAATCAAAAGTAGCAGCAACAGATAAAATTAATCTTTAATAGAAGTTACCTTGGCAACAGGAGAAAAAATATCACAAAAATCAATTTCCAGCGCCTTGGAATAACCCTTTTCTACCAACCGAGCTTTGTATTTCTCCACTTTTCCTTCTGCATTTGTCTTCTTTTTGAACACCCATTTGCTGCCAATGCGTTTCCTTCCAACCGGCAACTCCACCAGATCCCAAGCCTCGTTTTTGTGCAAAGATGCCATTTCATCAACCATGGCCCCTTTCCAGAGTTTTCGAAATAAGGCCTAACAATCTCAATAGAGATGACGGCTGGAAGATCAGTAGATGTTGTATCCCTGCCCTTTCATCATAATCCTTCTCCTCTTGCCCCCCCCCCCGCCCACCCCTTTCATCTTTCTCACTTTCGTGGTTCCCCCTGAAGCCTTCTAGGGTTTATCCTTCTTGCTCTGGATTTTTTCAGTCTTTCTCCTTCTTTTTATGTTGGGTCGCTCCCTTTTTTATTCCTGATGGATATTGGTTCTTATAATCGTAATTGATATATATAATATATATATAATTATTATTTTTATTTATTTATTTATTTATTTTTATTTTATTTTATTTTATTTATTTGTTTATTTATTTATTTTATTATTTTATTATTTAATTAAATTATTTATTAATTTATTACTTATTATTATTTTTTCATTCAAATTAATAGATATTCTAACTAACTATTAAAATTTTTTTTTTATATTTTTAATGATTTGTATAAAATAGTTAGGTCTTCT
Organism: Pinus taeda; assembly: GCA_000404065.3. NCBI lineage: Eukaryota > Viridiplantae > Streptophyta > Pinopsida > Pinales > Pinaceae > Pinus > Pinus taeda. Next base: position 18,238 of record APFE030888939.1, on the reverse strand, counting down.
TTTTAACTAATTCTTATTTAAAATTACATTTTTTAATATTATATTATATACTTTTTTAATAATAACGTAAACACCATCTAAATTATTTCATAATATATATATATATATATAATATATATATATATATATATATATATATATATATATATATTAACCTTCTTCCTTGAAATTATATAATTGACTTTTTTATTCTGGTCCCTAGGTCAAAATTAGCTGTTGGGTAAGATAGTTGTTGGAGGCTCTGCTCACACTATTTAACATGTGAAGCTGGATCTATCTCTTCAACTAGTCCTGACGATGAACCACACTAGTTGGTTTGAAACACGTCGACAAAGGTCTTTCTATATGTGATTTATGCTGAAGTTCTACTTATAACTATTATGGATCACAGAAGCCTCAATTCAACAATTCCTTCACAGTCCTGGGATCATCGTCAGTAATTGATAAAGCAAAATTTGAACAGAAAGTAGATGGACTGTACCTTTCAGGCTACTTTCTTTCTTGAATTGATCTTCTCACAACCGGAGTTTGTGGCTCTTCATCTTCTGATTCCTCCTCTACTATAGAGTCGGACTCTTCCTCCTTTAGCTCAAACTCTATCTTCTCAGGTTCCTTTCGTTGGACTTCATATTTAATAACATTTTTCACCTCTCTGAACACCACATCTCGGTTGTACACAACCTTCCGTGTGACTGGGTTCGAAAGCTTATAACCCTTTAAACCATCCTTATACCCAATAAAGATGCACTTTTTAGATTTACTATCCAACTTGGTTCATTTCTCCTTTGGAACGTGTACATATGCATCACATCCAAATACCCTCAGATATGAAAACCAGTCCATACCTCTTGTGGAGTCTTATCCTCCAACGGTGATCAAGGTGACTTGTTGATGAGGTAACATGCAGTATCCACCGCCTCTGCCCAGAATTCCTATCATAAACTGACCCCACTGAGCATGCTTCTTGCCCTTTCCATCAACATCTTATTCATTGTTTCTGCAACTCCATTTTGTTGAGGTGTATATGGAGTAGTCTTCTGTTGTGCTATACCACAATTCGTACAGAATTCTTCAAATTCCTTATTGCAAAACTCTCCACCGTTATCTGTCCTCAACACCTTTATCTTCTTCTCTGTCTGGTTTTCCACGAGAGCGTTAAATTCTTTAAACCTGTCAAAGAATTCAGATTTATTCTTAAGGAAATATATCCATGTATTCCTTGAGAAGTCATCTGTAAATGACACATAGTACACAGACTTACCAGTGATGGAACCTTCACAGGTCCAAACACATCATTGTGCACAAGTTCTAATATCTCTTTCACCCTCTTACTTCCAGAGGGGAAACACACCCGATTATGCTTCCCATATACACAATTTTCACAAAAATCAAAATCCATAGAGCTATTACTCATACCTTCTACCATACCTTTACCATGAAGTATTTGAAGGCCCTTCTCTCCAATATGTCCAAGCCTTTCATGCCATAGCATGGTCCTCTCTCCACAAATGATTAAATTTTTTGCTCCACTTTCAGGAACCACAGAACTATTGCACCCATCAACAACAGTGCTACCTTCGAGCTTGTACAGAGTTCCAGTCTGAACTCCCCGCATCAATACTAGTTCTCCCCGAACCATCTTGTAGGTATCCTTCTCGAACACTGTTTTTACACTTGCATCATCTAGCTTGCTTATAGAAATCAAATTTCTGGCCAATGCAGGAATATGTAGAACACCTGGAACTCTTCTAAACCTTCCACCTTGCAACTTCAACTTTACTTTTCCACGACCAATGATTCTAGCCTTCCTGTCATCCCCTAAGAAGACATCACCACAATCATATTTCTCATACTCACAGAACCACTCTCTATGGGGAGTAAAGTGAAAGGATGCACCTGAGTCAATCAATCAAGCCTCTTGATCTACACGTGTACTTGAAAAAGCCAAGTACACATCCCCACCTTCATCAGAGGTGGTTTTCGCCTCTGTAGAAGGAGCATCATGAGATCCCTTTCCTTTATCAGGAGCTTTAGATTTACAGTCCCTTTTGAAGTTCCCTTCCTTTCCACATTTCTAGCACACAACCTTTACAGGTTTTCCTAGAGATTTAGATCTCCCACTAGATTTAGATCTCCCACTCGATGACTTATTTTTGTTTATGTTCTGGGACCGTCCTCGTACAGATAAGGCATCACCATTCTGGCTCTCCATATTTTTCTATCTCATCTCCTCCATCAGCAAGGATGAGACTATTTCATCAAAATGCAAGGCAGTTGCATTGCTACCTATTGCAATAACTAGACTATCCCATGAATCTAGTAGAGAACACAACAAATTGATGCACTTATCTTCATCTAAAATTTTAATATCAATAGATGCTAGCTGACTTACCATAGTATTAAACGCATTCAGATGCTCTGTCACCGAGTCTCCATCTTTCATCCCCAGGTTATACATCTTTTTCCGTAGGAAAAGTTTATTCACCAGAGACTTATGTTGGTACAAAGTTCCTAACTTGTCCCACAAAGCCTTTTCCATAGCTTCCCCTAATACATTCAGCAATATTGAATCTGAGACACACAATCATATTGTGCTCTTTGCCTTCTAATCCAACTTCTTCAATTCTTCATCAGTCACTCTCGTTGGTTTAGTACTTGGATGTACCACGATACACTCATCTTTATCCACCAGCAGATCCTCCATCTTGAGTTTCCACAGCTCAAAACTCTGACCATTAAATTTATCAATCTCTATCTTTCCACCACTCGCCATCTTCTTTCACCACTAGAATCGATCTCGCAAATCTCCCACTGAACAGGGTCTACCACAGGCCCGAGCAAAACCCCTCAGCAACAAAGGCATCCCCTTGAAGCCAAAAACAACTCTGATACCAAATATAGGTTTTAACCCCATACAAAAATTACCTGCATACGAATTCTAAAACACAAAAAAAAAAACAATGCAAGAGCATAACACATAAAACACTTATACACAGAGATTTTCCCACTAGATCCCAAAACCAGGAGTACCAGCTTGATTTTTCATTATATTCCTTTCAATGTTAAAATGCATATTTATACATGCCTAAGTGTCTAATAACATGGACCAAAAACCATTGCGTCCAATACCATGGACCGAAAACCATCGCGTCCAAAAAACATGTGCGAAAATCATGCACAAAACTATAGGTGGGTTTGCCCAACCTAACATAGGGTCCAAAACCAAAAATTTTTGGGGCGCTGCCACGGACCCCATAAACTAGGATTATGGGTGCCCTTCAAACCCCTTGTTAACTACGTGGAAAGAATATAACAAAACCCAACAAAAATCATCTATAGGTGTTCTAGATGCATATTTTATTTCATCCAACAAGTAGTGTGAATCATCTAGGAAGTGCAAGTTTTCTAGAGAAGTAGAGAATGAGTAGCTATGAGGGAAAATAATTTTCCTAGTATATTTTTGGTGGAGATAAATTTCATTAGGATTGTTAGTTGGGAATCAAGTTGTAATTCTCTATATTTGTTAAATAATAATAAAACCCACATCTGTTGCACTAGTGTTTCCTTCAAGATTTTGTTGGCGATAATTTTCTAAAAATAACTGTGTCATTTTATTGTATGTGTGCATCTATTTCTCACTTCTGTAACTTTTAATTCCACGACAATTTTTTATTTGTCAATAATTTTAGTGTGAATTAATCATTAGTTTTCATTAATAATTTAATAGAAGACAAATAAATAGTATTCAGTTAGGAGAATAATATCCAGATATTGTATTTCAAGGAATTTTCACATACACAATCTCAATAATTTGCTCAACGGGCCCTACACTATACCTCTCACATGTGTCTTTTAATTCCATGTCATCTCAACCCCCAAGTTACCCACTTGCATAGTTCCATGTTTCCATCGTGATGACATCAAGGTCTCATAACCCATCCACATGGCATTCCCTAGTGGTGCCATTTGTCATGCAAAACATGGCCATTTGGCCATTCAAAAAGGCCATACTCACCTACTATGTGTCACGTTGACAACATCCCACATTGGAAATTGTTCTTTGTCATAGATACACATCATTCATATCCTATGTGGTATTCACCACCTCCACTAAAGCTTTGTGCCCCATGCAGACCTAGACCACAATGCAAATAACACTTTCTCGTTTAACGACATAAGGACATTATCTCTTGGACTTCATCAATAGCACCAATTCACTCACAAAATGGGTGAACCCTTGTCTTCCTTTGTGTTGTGATATAAATTTTGGTGGTAGGTGATACACATTTTCCTATCCTACACTTCCTGTCAATTGTAGTCACTTCTTCTTAATGTCCCTTAGAAAACTTTGCATGGTGCATCATGAAAATATGTAAGAGATGATAGAAACCTTCTCGTTATGCACCCTCGTCACTCGTTTCCTTTTGTTAGTTTACATATTTGTCACTAAACACTAGCTTCTCATCATGCAAAGTTAGACATTTGTTCCCTTCAATGTAGATGTGTCTAGAAACCAATGTCAATTATTCTACAATGACCAACTTAGAACTCTTAGAGAATTCAATGGAATTGTGAGCCATTCTTTGTGACAATAAATACTCTGCACCATTAATACAATGAGCATAGGTCCCTCATTCACTCACTAGCAACACATGAATTCAACATAGTCGTAATAAGGAATTAAAGTTATCTACATGCCTAACATCAAGCATTATCAGTTTCACTGATATGGAATGCCATATAAACATTGACCATACACTTTCACTATTTTATATATATATATATGTGTATGTGTGTGTGTGTGTGTGTGTGTGTGTGTGTGTGTGTGTATATATAGACACACACACAGACACACACACACATATATAAAAAATATCCATATTATTTATTTCATAACAAACAATAGAAGTCATCCACGGTGACATTGAGTTGAACTCGATAATAATCATACATACTAGAAAAGGATACATGCATTTTCGAGATTATGAGCAATCACAAGGATTTGTAATCCCCTTTCAAACCATGGGAAAAATCATACAAACATCTCAACACAGGAAACTAGAAATAAACAATTCCTCTACAAGAAATACTGATAAGCTCATTCTTATAATTCATAATAAAAACATTGAAAATTCATAAAACAACAAAAGTACGAGTAGATTGTTAGGTCCCTATACTAATAGTGCAACCCCTTATTGTTATTAGTGCAACCTACTTATTGTATTGTTGTGCCGATGTAGACCCCATATTGTTACTATTGTGCCCCATAGAAGCCCACTATTCTTATTATTGTTCCCTTACGTTATTATTGTTATGTCGGCTCTGATTATATTGTGACCCCTTAGACTCCTGTATATAGAAAGGAGGCCTTAGCATTTGTATCATCCAAGAATTGTTCATTTGTGTAATGTAAAGGAGGTTTCCCCCTCAAAGAGGCTTGTTTTGGAGTCATTGATCTATCTCTTTTTCTATTTTGTGAGTTGGTTCCATAACATTTGGTATGAGAGATTTGGATTCTATGGTTTCGCTACTTCAAATACGTCATCATGGAATTTTTTCTATCACTTTATTTCTATGAAGATTCAGAAACTAAAATCAAAACCCATTTTAGATAAATTATTATCCTCGTGTCCAAATTTCAAATATTGTCTCGCTATATTGTCGGCGATATGAGCTGAGGAAGTTAGGGTTTTTGAGGCTCCCAAATTCCATCTCAAATAGGCCATCATGGCATTTTCGCTATAACATTTTTCAACAAAAATTCAAAAGCTGAAATTAAAACCCATTTGAGACGAGATCATGTTGAACCTTGTATATGAATTTCGGATCTCCTTTTGTTATATTTTTGGAGATAGGATCCAAGGAAGTTAGGTTTTTTGGAGGCTCCTAAATTCAATCGCAAACAGGTGACCTTTGGAAAATCATCATAACTTTCTCTCTAAGGATGTCATTCAAATTTTCCAAAAGGTAATGGAAGTAGGATGGATTCTAGTTTTTTGGGTATCATTTTCAGTGCCTAAGGGAAAAACAATGACACGTGGCACTTCATGCAACTTCTCTCTACTAAACTAGTTTATAATCACGTCATCGTGAGAGATTCTGCGTAACTCTTTCTTGGAAAATCAAATCTCAATCAGACCTATGGGATTGGAAAGAGGACTAAGAAGGCTACCATAGCATGAAATTTCAGAACTTGGATATTCAAAATTACAGATTTATTGTCATTTCACTCAGCTTCTAAATTTTCGTTGAAAAAAAATTAGAGAGAAAATTGCATGAGGATCTATTCAAAGCAACAAAACCCTAGAATCCAAAGCTCGGAAACCAAATGTTATGGAACCTACTCACAAAATAGAAGAAGATATAAATCAATGACTTCAAAATAAGCCTCTTCTAGGGGGAAACTTCCTTTACATTACACAAATGAACAATTCTTAGAAGATACAAATGACAAGACTTCCTTTCTATATATAGGAGTCTAAGGGTTCACAATATAATCAATGTCAACATAACAATAATAATATAAGGGAACAACAATAACAATAGTGGCCTTCTATGGGGCACAATAATAATAATATGGGAACTACATGGCACAACAATACAAGATGAGGTTGCACTTATAACAATAAGGGGCTACACTAGTAGGATAGGGACCGAATATTGAGTTGAACTCAACAATAATCATACATACTATATAACTATACATGTATTTAGGAGATTATCAACAATCACAAGGATTTGTAATACCCTCTCAAACCATGAAAACATCCGCACAAACATCTCAACATAGGAAACTAGATATACACAATTCCTCCATAACAAATATTGATACATTCAACCCATAACAATAACATTAAAAATTCATAAAGCAACAAAAGTACAACTAGATACACTTATCTTTATAGCTTGATGACTGGAAATTGAGGAAGGGGCTCCAATTATGCACCCAACCATAGGTAAGCTACACTACAATCTTTCTTATAATTAACCACCCCGAATATAGATTCAAAGTCTAAGGAGGTAATCATTTGAGGCTATCTCACCAACAATGAATTAATAGATGGTAAGAAGTAGAGTTCATTTCTAAAGTAATTTATCAACATCCCTTAGTTGATAAATTCTACGGAGCTTTCAGTATGAATTGAGGTATAATGTATGGATCGAATGGACTACATCTTCTGATTTACAATTTTTATTTCATGAAGTTTAAGTGCGGTTTAGACGTTTATTTTTGTTAGAAAAATACTCTAAAATTGAGGTAGAATGTACGGATCCAATCGACTTCAAGTTCTGATTTGTAGTTTCATGAAGCTTAAGTGCGATTTAGACGTTTATTTTTGTTAGAAAAAGAAATCGGTACCAATAACTTTTGAAGCAGAGTATCTAAATATTCTGGACAAGCTAGCTACATGTATCACATGTGAGAGTCAGAGCTTCGAAACTCCAGTTAAAAAATGCTATTTTGATATAATAAAGCTCGACAAACGTATACAACACTTTTGGATATATTAAAATCCTGTCTTATATAAGACTTTGAAATATATGAATATAAAGTAAAGCAAAAGCAAGTTGCAAACTAAACTTAAATAAGGCGAAAGGACATGTCAACGTACATGATGTTGACATAAAAATGCTGAACTTTGAAAGATGTAGAGTGGCTAAATTAATGTGCTTGCATGCTTTGCTGTAAATGTTGCAAAAGACAACACTTTGTTAATTTTGGAACCAGAAAACTTAAATGCTCAAGTGGATGAGCCATCTCACATCAATGATGGAAGAAGTTTATCATAACCCATACTCTTTACGTGACAATTTACATCTATGGTGGAAAGAGTTTAAGATATAACACATCACATTTTTATGGTTAAATTACTCATTTTTCAGCATAAAAAGAAAAACTATTCCAATAAAACTGAGGAAAGTTGCCAAACTCAAAAAAAATTCCTAAATCTGAACAAAAGAATCAAACCTAACGACCAGCGATTCACGACATGTGGCAATTAAATTAAGTTTCGTAGATTCGAACAAAAGAATCAAACCTACCTATACGCAATTTACAGATTTATAGCACAACAACATTAAACATAAAGAAGAGTTTACACGGAGCTCCACCTTAATTAAAATATTGAAAACAAGAATATTAAACAGAAAGAAGCGTTTACACGGAGCTTGCACCTTAACTAAAATATTTAAAACACGAGAATTATGTATTTGTAAAACACGACTTAATTGCACACATTCATTCCACGAGAAATCAAGGAAAGTTTTCTTGTCATTGTTAAAGGCAAAGCCGAACAGTTTAAAGGAAAAATAAAAAGGTAAAAGATGTTCCCATAAGCAAAGATGTCTGTGCATCATGTGTTTCCAATATTGTATGATTGTACCTAGTCTACTTGTATTATAGTTTTCATGGGTGGTTTATTCTTTTGGTCAAACTTTTACTCCCTTGCAATTTTCTCCTCAATGAAAGGTTTTAATCACAACCCAATCTAATTCCGGCCAATATACTGTGAATTACAGCACAGGTAATCGAGGTACTACATTTTTCGAAAATGTTTTGAAAGGTGCACAATATCCTTCTGTGTATTTCAGAGAAAACAGCTACAATTTATACAATATTTTATGTATTTATCAGCATTGATAACTCATTAGTGTAACATTAAATATATAATATCAGACATAACAAACAATTAACACAAGAAGGAATGAAAGAGAATCGCTAGTCTTAATGCGAAGTTTTGAATTCGTACTTAGCACTGATCATCCAAGTATCATATAATAAAAAATACTAAAGCTTCCATAGATTTGGAGATACCAATATCACCAACAAGGTTTGCTGCAGAATTCTGAAACATGAATATAAAGAAGAATGCCTGGCCTTACCTGCATGCCTGCTACCTACTTGTCTATTGTTTATTGCCTATGGATCCGTGATTAATCCAAGCCAAAGCTCCATAACAATATATTTACACAGCAGGAAGGCAAACGGAGTAAATGCGAGGGAAGATCCCCGAGACACTCGATTGACCGCAGATCCAGTCAAAAACGACCCTTCGAGAAACGCCGAACATCTGTAGTCATGGCTAGCGGGTTGCATCCGGAGGGACGATATAACACTGGAAGCCATGGGGGAGCTACTAATTCCGTTAATCCCAATGAGTTAGACCCACTGTTTCCTCCACGCAAATTCCTTGTAACAAACCTCTGAACCGCCTTGAAGAAAACCCGACAGGTACAAAAATTCGAACTCCGGTTTCGAATTGGTCACATGCTGCTCTCACCCAAGGGAAGGGAAACCCTTGCGAGGATATTTGATTTATTTTCTCGTCTCAGGCCCCTTGCTAATGTATACAATCAAAGCTCTCGGGCCAGAGGACCCTGATCTGATGCTCGAGTCCCTACATATCTTAAATAATGAATCCACCGAAGAACCGGGAGGCCGTAACCCTAAACTGAAACCGTAAACCGTAAGATCTAGGGCATAATTATTGCCGTTAGGGCGGGCGAAACACTTCAAGCTGCAGACTCCTGAGGTGGAGTGAAGGGCCCTGTCCAAGAAACGAAGTGCAGCGAGGAAAGCACAGAATTATTGGAACGGAAAAATCCGGAACTTCCACCCGTATATACACGTTATGTATCCATCCATCCATCTATTCAAGGATAGAAACAAAAGATGCAAAAAGACATAGGGACACGAACAGTTCCATGACAAACGCCCGCCGAAGAGATCCATAAAAACGGGTTACCATTACGCGCACCTCCAGTAGACCCCCACATGGATTCAGAGCCATCGTTGAGTACAACTAATTACGTATTCCACTGTCCGAAAGGAACAATAATCTATGTGCTGGATAAAATCTTGGACACGACACGAACCTTACTCGTTTGGATTCTGTCCATTCTCTTACTGAATATACGCGTTTTCCGGTTGGAGAAGCCAAGTGGGCGTTTGACTTTTGGTAAGGACGGCTCAACGCGAGTTTCTTTTACGTGGATAAAAATCGCTAAAATTTCGCAGAAATTAGGTTTAGTTTTTCGATAGAGCTTTATATGTCAAAGGACTCCAAATCAACGATTTATTTTTATCCCGATGCAGTCACATGTCATTTTACATAATAGTAGGCGATGATTTTGTCCAGTGATTTTATCGTTGCAATTTCGTGTTTTCTTTTTGGAATTTTGTTTTTTTTTAATCTTCAAAATGAAAATGTTTGAACCATTTTTTCAAGGGTAGAAATCTATTTAGCATTTTTAAGAACCTAAGATAATCTAAAATTATGAAACATGATAGTTGTAACTAGAATCTGTAAACAAAATTGCTAGAAAACCCTTTTTTTTTCGCAAAATCATTGTATTTTAAACTTATCCGCTTGCTAAATTCCTAGCCCAAAAGCTCAAGCATCTTGTTGGTTGCATTGATTCTTTTGTGAAAGACTCTTTCCTCTTTTATTCAAGAATGGAAGGATATCATGTTAGATCTTGGTGATTTTCTTCTGAGCTTTGATGTCGTCTCCTTATACACCAAAATCTCCATCCAAAAAGCCATTGATATCATTAATAATGTCACTCAAAAAGAAACTGCCAAGTTGGATGGCCTTTGCCTCACCTCTACTTCCTTCAGTTTCCAAGGTGAGTTCTATGAACAAACTTGTGGTGTCGCGATCGACTCCCCTCTCTCCCCCATTGTCGTGAACTTGTTTATGGAAGATTTTGAGACCAAAGCCCTTGCTTCCGCATAATTTCGTCCTAAAAAATGGAAAAGGTTCGTCGATGACACTTGTGTCATTTGGTCTCATGGGCATGAGAAGCTTGATCTGTATCTCAAGCACCTTAATTCTTAATCAAACTCCATCGAGTTCAGCATAGAGGTTGGCGAGAATGGTTGCCTTCCCTTTCTTGACATCCTCCTCTCTAGGAGGGAGGATGGTTCCATCTATCACCAAGTTTTTCGAAAGAAGACTCGCATGGAAAAGTACCTCCATGCCAATTCTCATCATTTCGCTGCTCAAAAATTTGGGATTCTTAGCACTTTCGCTACCGTTGCTCTAAGAATCTCTCATGATGACTTGTTTGTTCAGGAGAAATCTCATCTTCTTAAGGTCTTCAAAAGTAATGGGTGAGCAAAGAGCATAGAGTTAAACCCACCCTTTCTTATCCTATCTCTATGGTTCATCTCCCGTATATCCAAGGAACCACCTATAGGATTGCCCATATTCTTAAGAAAACTAATGTCTCTTCTTCCTTCAAGCCTCTCAATACCATTAGAAATTCTATTAGATCGGTTAAGGACCCTATTGACCCAAAGAACTCAAAAGGTGTCTACCTCATTCCCTGTTCCTGTGGTATCCCTTAAATTGGAGAAACAGGAAGGTCTATTAAGCAAAGGCTCAGGGAACATGCTACTAACATTAGACATAATCGCTATCGTATTTTAGCCCTTACATAACATGCTGAGAAATCTAATCACCATGTCTGTGTTGAAGAATCGAAGGTCATTTCTATGATCAGTCATTTCCACCATAGGAAACTGAGGGAAGCAATTGAAATCGAAAGGCATGCCAAAAACCTTAATAGGGATGATGGCTGAAAATTAAGCAAAAGTTGGATTCGAGCTCTCACTTCTTAACCCCTTCGCCCCCTCCCCCCCTTATCCTTTTTGGCTTTAGAAGATCTCCTTCTTGGTTTATTCTCCTCTCCCCTGCGGTTGGTTTTTCCTTCATTGGATTTCCTCCTTTCAATGAGGTGGACTATCCATCAGTGTTTTGTCTCTTTTATTATTTATTTCCTTTAAAATTTTAAATAAAATATAAATGACTCTATGATGCTTAATTATAATATATATCCACATAAAATTGAACATTGACCATACTCTCTTTAAAGAAATTCCCTAATTCTAGACAATTATTTTATGTCATAATTTATTTGATCCCTTTTTGCCTTTCTAAGCCTTAGATTATTATAGTTTATCTATTTTTACAATTCCAGGTCCTGTACCTAATATTACATATTGGTTACTCGTATTATTGGATTTGTTTAATATAATAATTTTGTTTAAATGTTATTGCCAACTAATCTAGCTAATTATGTTCTAATATTATTGCCAACTAATATCATTACATATATTTTAATGCCTAGTTTCCTCCTATATGGTCAAACCTTACCAATATTTACTAACATTATTAGCATTATTATGTACTTTATCATTTTAATAATATTATTATATATATCTCTTATTCATAATAATGGCTAGCTCGTTCCATTCGGTCAACCCTTACCTTTTTTTAACTTTATTGGCATTATTATGTACTTTATCAAAATAATGGCTAGTTTTTCTCCTATTTCAAATTTACTAGGTTAACCCTAGCCAATAATGAAATATTATTTTCCTTAGATGATAATATTTTGAATTAATATACTTTGACATTCTCGATAACTAATAATTATTTATTACACAACACCTAATCCCTAAGACTTCCTCACCAATGCCTAACACTGGACAATGATTCATTCATGTTATTTATATTCTCTCAGATCATCTGATTTCTCACCTTGTCCTGAGGATGAACCACATTAGTTTGTTCAGAACATCGACCCAATGCTTATGATGTGATTAATCTGAAAGACTGCCTTCTACAAAATCACTGCATGTTTAATAATTCTTTTTCTAGACTATTCTTTTATATTATAACTAATTTAGATTCATCTAACTCCATTGCATGTTTAATAAATCTTTTTCTAGACTATTCTTTTATATTATAACTCATTTAGATTTGTCTAACTCCTCATCTAGAGAGGGATCAAATCTCTTTGGTACGAAAAATTATTTTTTAATCTACAATTTAAGAAAAGTTATTAATTTTTTTTTAGTTTCTTTTATTTCTATTTTTATGTATTTTGACCTAATCAAAAATTTTTAATTCCCCGATCGAGGTGTAAGCTGGAAAATGGATCTCATCATAGGCCATGTGTAAATTGAAAGATCTAAAGGTTGGAAAGTAGCTTACCCATAGCCCTCGCATGCATGGAAACAAAGGTATGGTGGAAGCGTGGATGCCAAAAATTAATAACAATGAGACAGGCCAAAGTGATACCTCCTTACAGGTGTTAAGGGTTTTCTGCTCCTTGTTCTCAAGTCTTTGGTTTCTAGTTACAATACTTGGTATTGGTATTGTGTTCCCCAATAGATAGGTCGTGGTCGTTCGAGAGGAAGGCTCTACACGTTGGTTACCTTGTTATTGCTTGTTCCCTTAGTCTCATGCCCAAGTCCACCGAGTATGCTATTAATCTTTGCCCTCTTCAACTCCCACTCTCTGCAACCTATTCTCCTATTCCTCTGACCTTATGGGAAAATCTTTGTAAAATGGTCTCAGCAAGAAATTGGAATCTATGTCATGAATTATGGAAAGCTCCCACTGAGTTTTCATCTATGTTGTGCACTTTATATATGAATCTCTTTGTTCTCTTTGGTCTTTCATTATCTCGCATAGGCATATACTACATCTCTTTGGATTAGAGTTCTGCAGATGTTGCATGCTTGTTTTTCTGTGCTAGTTGTTTACTCCATTTGATGTCTCAGATAGTGTGGAAGATTTAGAATTTCTTGTATTTGGCTCCTCTTGTTTTACATTTGTGTCTAGTTTGAAATGGGCTAAGGGAACTCGGGCATGTTCTTCCTTGCCTTAGGTGCTAGACCTATCTTGTTTTACCTCTATTTTTTATAATAAGTGGGCTTATGGACCCTGGCCATGTTGCTTCATGTCGTGAGTAGCAAAACCATCTCACTCTGAGGTTAATTGTCTGGTTCAAGACTAATGTTAGCCATTCAATGCCTCTAGTTTATCATAATTTACCAGGTCTTCACTGTCACTATAATTGTTGAGACCGCAAGCTATCAGGCTACTACAAGCTCATGGTTTGGGAAGCTGGTTCCTATGTTTTCTTCATATCCATTATTTTGTCAAGAAGCATCATGGTTCGTCCTTCCTTTGGTTCTAGCTCTTCGGGCAAAGGTGATCGGGGTTAGGAAAAGCACGCGGGGAAGCAGGGAGATAGTGGCCAAGCTCATGCTCACTAGCTGTGAGGAGGAGGTCTTAAGTCATCCGCATTGCTAATCCAAGATGCAGCCCGCTCCTATCAGACAAGTACCCCATCTCAGGTTCGACAACTAATTTCAAATTGGGAAACAAAACTTAATCTATAGGAAGAAGCAGGGTTTCAATTGGAAGATTAGAGAGACCTGGTGCTTGACCCTAGTCATTCCAAAGGTCGTACTTCTCAATATAAGCAGATCATTCACCTATATTTATTGATGAAGAATTTGTGGCCAAAGCCATAATGAACCCGGCAACTGGCTCAGTTAATTTTGATTATGGTCTTCATGAAATCCAAAAGGAATTTCAACTTATTGAGTTCCAAATTCAGCAACAGAATTCCTGCCTCATCTACATTGAGAAACACATTCCATGTCTTCCTCAGTCTGAATTATCAGGTTCAAGTGCAAAGGATCCAACTCCAATGAATAATAATATGCTTGACTTTGTTTAGTTTCAATTTTGTTTAAATATATATGGTAAATTTGTTGGTTAGGTTATTATGGTATAGTTATTTAGTTTGTAGATGGTTTGAAGACTCGGCCATATAAGGCATTGTTTGAAGGAGTCAAACTTTATTGTTACTTGATGGCTTATGATGTTGTTCAGTGGCCAAAAAACATAGTTTTCCGATGGGAAGGTTGAGGCCATTGAACTCCTTGAATATAGTTTAACCTGATTTTGATGAATATGAATGAAAATGTCGTTCCAAGGTTACAAAAAAATTTATTTTAATTAACATTAGCGACAAGAGATCATAAACAAATGTCAAGAATAGGGGATCTAAGGAATAAATAAGGAAGATGTTGAGAGAGGTAGTTGAAAAAAATTAAAAATAAATGGAAAAGGAAAATTTAAAAATGAATAAATAAATAAAATTAAAAAATTATTAATATATTATATATATATATATATATATATATATATATATATATATATATATATATATATATAAAAGCATAACCTAACTTATAGAAGAAATTACCTTTTTCGTCAAAATTTACTATAACTGGACCTTACAATTTCAATCAAGAATATGATTTTTTATTGTTTAAAATACATTTTTGAATACATAAATGGATTCATTGGCTTGAAAACCCCATAGCACATGAATTATACATATTAAACACTTCAAACTCAAAATTCTAAAATTTCTATCATATTTTGATTAAAATTAATGAGAAAAAATATCATGAAAAAAGATTGTTTCCTCTATTGTTAAAATATGCCTATAAAGATAGAAAAATAACTAACCAAAAAATGTTAGAAATAAATGAAATAATCACTCTCAATCTATCATTAATGTAATTACCTACATTCATATTTAATAGTATTATTCTCCTCTTCAAACATTTCAAATTATAATACCAGATCTTCTTCTATTAAAATATGAAAATGTTAACACCACTATATATCACACTATAATAACATGAATAATCCACAAATCATTTCGAATTAAAAAAAATTAATTGTAAATTATTATTTATATTATTATTATATTTGTTTTAATTTATATTATCTATGTATTATGGGATGAAACAAGGTAACATCATTATCTCACATAGATCATATTTTCTACAAACAGCTTTTACACCAAATTATAATTCTATTCTCTCTCTCTTTATTTTATTTTATTTTATATTTTAAATTATTTTATTTTTATTGTTAATTTCAGTTAATTTGACCAAGTCAAAATGTTTTGTTTACATAACATAATATTACATTCCATAGAATAACATTTTAACATTTCTTCTATATTATAATACAAAGGGCCAATCAACCCCAACAACTTATTTTAACTAATAATTTATATTATAACTATTTTATGTTGCATAGAAATGACATTTTTCATCACATTTTTCCTTGTCAATTTGAATCAAAATTTTATAGATATTTTTAAAAACTCAAGTTTAAGTTGTTTAATCTATAAAATTCAAGTTCTATAGTATATTTAAAGGTGTTGAATCAATTTATGCATTGAAAAATATATTTTAATCAATAAAAAAATTACATTCTTTCTTAAAATTCTTAAAATTGTATCATAAAATTATAGCGAAAAATGTTACTTCATCTATAAAATTAATCTATCATTATATACTAAAAAACTAAAAATAGCTAATAAATTATTTTAAAATTACTTTTTATCAATAAATTACATATAATGATAATAGGTTTTGTGAAACCAATAAGTTTATTACAGAAGGGAGTCTCTACTTTATATTTGAGTTATAGTTTTAGTGGATTCCATACTCTTGATTTAATATAAATTCCTTGAAAGAAATTGGGGCTTCATTTTACTTTACTAAAATTTAATTTTACTTATTTTGTTGATGACGAATATAATGATAATAGGCTTTCTAAAACCAATAATTTTATTTTATGACATAAAAGGGAGTCTATAGTTTATATTTGACTTATAGTTTTAGTGGATTTCACATGCTTGATTTGATATAAATTCCGTGAAGAATTTTGGGGCTTCATTTTTATAGCATGTAGAGTTTGGGTTATACTAAAATTTAATTTAATTTATTTTGTTGATGATGATTTCTAGATAACTGTAATTATGTGTTTACCTTATATTTGGCGTTAACTCTTAGCCCACATTCATGGGTTTGAAGTTTATTGATGACTTGAAGATTGCTAGACTCTTATAGATAGACGATGATGTTAAAATTTTAAACATGGGAAGATAAATAGATAAACTAGATAGGAAGGAATTAGAAACTAATCAAAACGAAAATAAAATATTAATGAATTAAGTAATATAAAATATTATGAATTAAATTAATTAACTAATAGAAAACTAATCAAAACAAAAATAAAATATTAATGAATTTTAAATAATAACTAATAATAAAATATTAATGAATTAAATAATTAACTATAATTTGACTCGAAT
>APFE030888936.1:0-14927 GCA_000404065.3 Pinus taeda | reverse complement strand
AAAAGTGAAGCAGACTCTCCATATCTAATGCTACTCCTACATTTTGACAACCTAATGTACTAAGGGGATTGAGAATATGCAGATTTGTGATCTTTAACAATAGATCAATAAAATGAAGTGTTTGAGGTGGAAGATTCACTTCTGTAGACACATTTTTTCCTTCATATCTGATCGATAAATCTATTATGACTAAGAGCAGACAATTATAAGATTTATGTATTCAAACTTTTGTGATCCATAATGAGTTAAGCAAAGACTTTCGATAGAAATCAGATAAGAGAAATTTTTGGCTGACGCATTTTGAACCAACAATTGTGGTTCGTCATTTTGGTCCTTATGATGAAACATAATTTTTGGTTAGAATGCGTTGGCCAAAACTTTCTCTGATGTGATTTCTACCAAAATATTGTGCTTAAGTTATAAGATTTATGCTCTAGAGTCGCCTTAATCCTACATAGGTCCATTCCCAACTCATGAATGTGACGCACTTCTTGAAACCAATGTTAAATCCTTTCAAAAACTCCATTTTCAAACATGGGAGCAGTGATATCATGCCCTAACGATGACGTAGAAGGTGGATTTGATGTCTGAAGATACCCAACCGCATAAGGAAAGCGAAAATACTGAGAAACCATAGCCATCACACCAAGCTCATCCTCTTGGCATACTTTCCCTATTAGTGATTGTAAATTCATAATTAGTGTATTAGTTAATTAATTTTTTATGGTAAAAAATGGGTGGAGTTTATAGCTTGTTCAATTTATTTAGTATGAAAACAAAATTTCACAAATATTTTTAGTCAATAAATTTTATATATACAAATGACCATGACAATACCACAAGTAACAATGGCTATGGATTTTCCTTGTAAGAATCATCACCATTTTTTGTATGTTTGAAAATCACAAGTTCTCATGATTTCTTTTAATCAAAATATACTTTTCAACAATACAAATAATCACAGGTGACTATGAGCATGCATATTTTTTTAACCACAATCATTCAATGTAAAATTAAAAATATATCAAACAAAATAAACATAAAATTTATAAATTAATTTATAAATTGATGTTTTCTGACGATAGAATTTGAAATGTGTGCGGTTTTATTTTATGCTATTTATTTGTCTGTTGCACTTTTGCGTGTAATTGTTTATTTGTGTATAATATTTTTACACATATGTAATATCATATACAATAATTACTTTTATAATGAGTAGAATTTGTGTATTAACTTATTAATCTTTAAATTGTTGTTTAATTTGGTAAAATCTTATTTTTTCAACATCATGAATGAATTTGAATTTTTGTAAGCACAAATATTCAATGCAAAATATTCTTTATAAGTGTTTTTAGTTACTATGATTTTTATAATTAGTTATAGGCTGATGTTTTATGATGATAGAATTTTAAATGTTCGTGTTTTTATTTTATGAAATGTATGTCTCTTGTTATGTGTATAATTTTAGAGCACAAGAAATTATTTCATTAGAATATCCCATATGGAAGTCCATTGACCAAATTTTCTATTGACTTGATACAAATAACCTCTATGATGATTTTACACACATAAAATATAATATGCAAGAATTACAGTCCCAATTAATTGAATGTGTATTAAACTATAAATGTTCAAATTAGCAATTAGTAGTTTAACAAAATTTCATTTATTTTTTAAAATTACCATAACATCATGAATGGCTATGGATTTTTTGTAAGTATCACTACTCAATGCATCTTTGAGAAGTATCTTTAATCAATATATATTATTAATTAGCTACGAATCCATATTTTGTGATGGTAGAATTTTATATGTTTGTGTTTTTATTTTATGTAATGTATTTGTTTGTTTCTACATCTGTATGTCTATAAATTCTTGAACACAATTTTTTTTATTAGAATAACTTGATACAAATAAATTATATGATGAAATTAAGAATGCATAGTATCCAATGCAAGAATTACACTACAAATGAATTGAATGCTTGCATAGCTTATCTATACTCAATTTAATAATAGTTTACTTATTTTGGTAAATAACCATGACATCATGAATGAAAATGTATTTTTTTTGTAACTACCACTATTCAATGAGTGCATTTTAAAATTACAATTATTTTAAATTAATATATTATGATAATTAATTACATTTTTATGTTTTATGATATAATTTAAAATGTTTGTGATTATATTTTATTTTATTTCTTTGTATATGTTTGTGTTTGTGCATATATAATGGTTGTACCCATACATAAAGATCATATATAGCAATTATACTCTAAACGAGTCGAATTTGCGTATTAACTTATTTTATGTGCAAATTGATATTCAATTTAATAACATCCCATTTATTTCTAAAAATGATCATAACATTTATTAATTAACATATATCTCTATAATAAAAATAACTATAATATCACAAATGATTATGATGATAAATGCTTTGCCAGCACAACTACTCAATACATTTAAAAAAATATACCACAAAACATTTATCATAATTTGCAATAAATTATGTACTTCAGAAATTAATTAGCTAAAAATTGATCCTTTATAATGATAGAATGTTAAAATGTGTGTTTTATCCTTTAATATGGGTTTATATGTTGTGTTCTTTTTTTTCTGTTTTTTGTCATGACTTTACACATACGTAATATCATAATATTCTACGAAAATGAGGAAAAATTGAGTCTTGTATTTTAACTCACTTATGTTCAATTTCATTTGTTTACAAATATTTTAATCGAAATATATTTCAATAATACAACTGTGGAGTTGAATTTTTATCCTTTGATCTATATTTCTGTTTAACTTAATAAATTAATTTTGAAAGCAAAGACACAATTATTTAAAAAAATATAACTTTGTTTTTTAAACATGCTAAATATGTCTTTTTCAAGGTGCTTATATTTCCTCCAATTACAAAATTGAATTTTCATAATCCTTGGTATATTTATATTATGACCTTTTTAGTCGAATATTCAATTTCCCCTAACAAGTCAATGTGGGTCAAGTGATGTGACATATGACAATGTAAATATTTATTTTTTAATATAAAAGAAAATTTGGCTTTTTATGTTATGATTCTTAAAAAATTATTAAGGGATCACATGTGATTTTAGACTTCTAATTCACACGGAATGAGTTATACCCAAGAAGAGGAAAGATAAAAAGTTAAAAAAAAAGTTCTCCTTTTCGCTAGAGTTGAATTGTTCGCTTTGTAGAGTACCAAGAAAACACATGACTCAATAAAAATGTCAGGGCTGAAACTCACTTAAAATGATTGTTGGAGACAAAAGGGGTTGGATAAAATATAAAGGTATATTGGGAAATAATGATTGTAGTCATACCCCAAAAGTAGCAAGATGCTCCTAATGGTCAAGGAAATGTAAATTAGAAAAGGAATACTATTTTCTATCCTGGGAAGTAGGAGTTAGAGCTTTGGAGGAACTACTTGGAAACATAGTTCTTGGTTGAAGGAATGCAATAGCCTTTAATTTATTTCCATCAATAAAATATTAGATAAGTATATTCTAAAAAGGAATACACTTGAATGTGTGCAAATATGCAAGAGGATATTATATATTAGATTAAATAAGCTTGTTTGGATGGATAAATATATAAACATGCACAAAAAGGGAATACACTTGAATGTGTGCAAAGATGCAAAAGGATATTATATAATAAATTAAAGAATCTTATTTGGATGGATAAATATATAAACATGCACAATAAGCCTTATTCACCTATAAAATATAGTTTGTTGTAAGCTACTATAGAGAAGAACTATTGCAGGTAAGAAAAATAAATTTATACATAGTTTGACTTGTAGAAAAATAAATGTAGACCCAATTTAGCTTGCTATAGGTCAAAGGACTAGAATCATATCAATTGGTCATCGAACAAGCAACCTTGGGTAAAGTAATACTAGGGCCTAACAGACAACCTTGTCAAACTCCCATGACAAGGGTTCAACATGCCTCTTGCCTAATTTGGATATTCTATTCTTTAAAGAAAATGATATTAATAGTAAATTATATACAATCATTATTTAGAAACAAAGTATATAGAGTTGACATGAATATCTAATGTGTACTCATAGAATATAAATAGAAAAAAATTTATAGTATTGTAAACTTTTGATGGAATCACTTCATTACACAAAGTAACAAGTAAATAGATTCTATAAATTTTTCTTATGAATGAAAATAAAGATTTACATTGTTCGAGATATAAGATCGCGAAAACTGTTTTTCATAATTAAATATTCTCATTAACAAAGAGAAGTTAAATCCCTTGAATTGAAATTGATATACATGCATTGTTTCGAGTGTCAGGCCTTTCGGGAAAATCCATAGGTAAATAAGGGTTTTATTTACACTCAAACAAAATCAAATTTCCTTGTGGCTAGCATCAAGCGAAAATTGGAACAAACAGTGAAACCTTGTAAAGAGGAAGAATTGGATAAGTACTTGAAGGCCAAAGTGTGGCCGTAAAAACATGCATGAATTTTTACCCCAAAACAATCTCACAAGATAACCCAAGTCAGTCGTTGACTAGCCTACACATGTAGGAAAGGAATTCCTTAGTTTGGATTGGAATAACTCTAAATCAATCACACAGAGAACGTTATAGAGGGTTTTGACATAAGTAGAGTCTAACCTTAGTAATATAGATGACATCCTTCAACCCGATACTTTGTTGTAAAGGGAATAACATTAGTATTGTACATATATGCTTGTAGAAAGATAAAATATATCAAGATGAGAATAGAGTTATGATTTTATCATAGAGTGAAAATTTTGGAAAGGTTGTAAAATATTCGAAGGAACTCCATG
The DNA here is from genome assembly GCA_000404065.3 of Pinus taeda. NCBI lineage: Eukaryota > Viridiplantae > Streptophyta > Pinopsida > Pinales > Pinaceae > Pinus > Pinus taeda. The sequence continues at coordinate 10,090 of APFE030888936.1, read as the reverse complement.
AATGAAGGGTAGTTCATTTTGAAGCCATTGAGAAGAATAGAAATTATGTTGAAATCCTTTCAGGGAACCATAACCAACATATGATACATCAGAACCAAAAATTTAAAAGTAAAAACTTACAATAATATTCCCAATATACAATAATGGCTATACTATAAAAAACATGTGAATGTAGAGGAACCAAAGAACTTGTGATGACTTAACGAAGAATTTAATCCATACCACATTTTACAAGGAGTGATTTTCTAAGAGCATGAGATGGACATACGTTTTTCACATACATTGCACATAGAGTCACATCATCCGAAAACATCAATGGTCGATTTTTAAAAAACCTAATTTTGGAAACTATATTAATTATAGTAATATTCATTCTTTCAACTACATATTTTTGTTGATAATTCTATGGAACTATGCTCTAATGTTGAATCCCATGCTTGTAGAGATATTTTTCATATTCGTTAGAGTACATTATCTTCCATTAATAATATGAAGAGATCCAATATGTGATTATGCTTCATATCCAATCCATACATGAAAATGCTTAAAGGTTTTGAAAGCTTCAGATTTAATTTTCAATAAATACATGTCATGAAACCATCGCACAAAATGACAGAAAAGATAGATCAATGCCTTATAAATAATCCTCTTCAAGGGCGCAACCTCCTTCACATTAGAAAAATGAATAATTCTTTGATGATGCAAATGAAAAGACATCCTTTTTATATATACGAGTCTAAGGGGTCATAATGGATGTAAGGTTTGGCGTTAAACTATTGGGAGATCAATGAGAATTATGCATTGCAAAACATTAATAACATTAAAAATATTGTTACTTCTAAGTTCAAAGAAAAGATGTGGTGTGAGAAAGATTTAGCGGCTAAAAGAAAATTAAGTTATTATAAGATGGTCATCAACCCTACCCTAGAAGCTCAAATGTATCTCTCTATTTTAACTAGCTCAAAGAAGAAAATTAATATAGCCAAGATTACAACAAACTCTCATGAGCTAGATAGTGAAATAGGTCGTTGGGCAGTTCCTAAAACACCGTGGATGGAAAGGACCTAACATCTCTGTGAGAATAGGAACATCAAGGATGAAAACGACTTCCTCTTAGAGTGCCCTATGGACAACCACATTAGATCTCAGTTTCATAATCTTTGTTGCAATACTGACCTTCCTAGCATTTTACGATGTCAAAATTATAATGAGCTCGGAGGCTTCTCTCCAAGCTTTTTGAGCATAGGAATAAAATATTAAATCAAACTAAATAATTTGTTTCTTTAGGTGTGATAGACTAAAATTTGGTCTCAGTGGACATTAACCATCATCATCATCAGCATCAATATAATCATAGCCAACATAACAATAATAATGTAAGCGCACAATAATAACAATAGTGGGCTTGTATGGGGCACAATAATAACAATATGGGCACTACATGGGCACAACAATATAATAAGGCAGATGTTCTAATAACAATAAGGGGTTACATTAGTATTATAGGGACCTAACATGCCCCTCTGCTTCAAAAAGTGTTGTCCTCAACACTTGAGTAGTTCTTGATGCTTCTATATAAAATTATTGTCCTCCTATGTGGAATCTTCACCAGGAAAGTTTTTCCACTTGATGAGATACTCTCGAATTGATTGATTTTCGTAGTTGGCAGGTTCCTGTTTTCTGTGACTGCTCCAGGTTGCAATCTGATTTTGCCTTCCTCGTCAAGTTCTAGAAATATTTTTTGAACTAGGATCTTCTGCAGCTTTTGAATGAGTGGCCATAATTCTTCATCCTTCTTCCATTCATCCCTTGCTTCTTTTATCCAATCTGGTTGGATAATAGAAATAGCACAAAGCAATGCTTCCACATCGTCATCCTTTCTTGAGAGTGCATATGTAACAACATTTTGCTTCCCTTTTTCGTAGATGATTTCCAAGTCATAACCCAACATATTTGTGACACATTTTTTCTTTTCTTCTAAACATAATATTTGTTATAAAAGTTATTTAAGACTACCATGATCCATTTTTACTTTGAAGCTTCCCATTAGGTAAGGTGGCCATTTCTTAAGTGCATATAGTACTGCCAAAATTTCCTTCTCAAAAATAGCTTGGGTGAGATGTAGCCATAAAAGTACCCAATCACCTACATCAATACTTCTTTTAGTACGATGTTGATATACTTGTTGTTTCATTCAATTCTCCACAAAAGTGGCATTATGATATAAAATTTGGAGAACTTCTTTGCACCTACTTATGAATTAGAAAAGTATGTCGCTAGCACTCTAGCACCTATAGTGGGTAAAACCAGCTCTTACATCTAAAACTCCAACCAATATGTGCAGTTCATAAAAAACTCTAAAATTGATCCAGGTGATAAAATTGTTAGCTTTGATGTGGTTCAACTCTTCACAAAGATTCCCTAAATGAAGCTATAAAAGTTTTAAAAGAAGTAGCAGACCCTCGAACTGCTAAATTAGTTGAAATCTATCTCCATTCCACTTTCTTCATCTTCTAGGGGGAAATATTTGAACAAACCTTAGGGGTGTCTATGGGATCACCTCTTTCTCCTATTATGGCCAATCCCTTTATGGAAAACTTTGAAAATAAGGCTCTTGATACCTTCCCATTAAAACCTAAGTTTTGGATCAAGTTTCTGAATGACACTAGTGTATATTGGCCTCATGGGGATGAGGAGCTTAAAAACTTTTTAAACCATCTAAATAGCATTTCAGATGACATCAAACTTAAAATGGCATTTGAGGAGAATTATTGCATCACCTTTTTCGATATCCTCCTCATAAGAGGTAAGGACGGTTCCATAGGACACACAATGTTTAGAAAAAAGGCACATACTGATAACTACCTTGATGTAGATTCACATCACCATCTAGCTAAAAAGATGGGAGTCCTTCAATCACTCTTCACTAGAGCTTGTAGGATATCAGATGAAATACACACTGAAGAAAAGGCTACTTACTTAAGGAAAATATTTATAAACTTAGGATACAATAAAAAGGACATCCTCAAAGCCATCCGTAAATCCAGATCCGAAAGAAAAAAAGATCAATCTAATAACCCTCAAACTGCTAATGCCTACCTTCCATATATTCAAGGAGTCACTGAAAAGCTAGCTAATGCTCTCATGAAGAGATACATTAAAACTTCATTCAAACGGATGGAAACCATTAAGCAAAGAATGAAATTAGTTAAAGACAATCTGGAACACCTCCAGCAAAAAAATGTGTACATGATCAATTGCTCTTGCGGAGAATAGTATATTGGAGAAGAAGGCAAGTCGGTAAAGATTAGGCTCAAAGAGAACAGTGTATACATCCATAATGAGAGAGATCATTGTTCAACTTTAGTTGAGCATGCAGGTAAGACAAACCACCACATATGACTCAAAGACACAAAGGTGATTGCCAACGAGAAACATCATTTTAAGTGCAAATTTCGGGAGGCACTTGAAACGATCAAACCTCTGCATAACCTCAATAGAGATGCAGGCTTGGAAATTAGTAGAAACTGGATCTCTCTTCTCAAATCCATTGAATAGAAAGCCCCCTAGTTCACATTAACCTCACCATTTTTTTTCATTCCCATCCCCTTCACCCCTTACCTCAGTTTTAACTCCTCTCCTTTTAGCTCTCTTTTTCATCTTCATCTTCTCATAACCCCCCACCATGGAGTTTAATTAAGCCTCCCTCCTTTGACCCTAAACATAGGAGAAACATGTACCCTCTCATAACCTTAATAAAATTTAATATCAAATATTAAGTAAGAAAATAACTCACTTATAATATAACAAAAATTGAAAAATTAACTAGTATGTATAAATAACATGATGGATTATCTAATCTTACTTCAATATATCAACCCTAATTCAAAAAAACATTGGGATTCATCTAAAAAAATTCGTTATGGCTAATTAATAGCATAATAAAAAAAACCTAAGAAATATAAGCATTATAGCAACAATTCAACACTTTACCTAGAATTGAATAAACCATTGTAATTTAATTAGAATATAATTAAATTGCAAATAAATTGACTTTATATTAAACAATATAGATTGACTTGATTTCAAACACTTCACCCAATATTAGATTAACCATTAAATTTAGTTAAAAAATATTTAATTATAATAAAGACTCTTTATATGGTCAGATTCATTTCTTGATGCTCAATGTGATCTTTCACTTTTTGAACATTTTTCTTGATATGTCCTTCTCTCTTGAGAGTTTGAGGAATGGTAATTTCTGCCAATGCATTGCAAGATATGGTCAGATTAATTTCTTGTTGCTTGATGTCATCTTCCACTTATTGGACATTTTTATTCTTGATATGTCCTTCTATATTGAGAGCTTGAGGAGTGGTAATTCTTGCGAATGCTTTACAAGATATGGTCGGATTCATTTCTTCATTCTTTGGGGTTGGTTCCTATTGTATATCCTCTTATTTTTTATGTTTCTTGATCCTTTTATTCCTCCTCTCCACAATCAATGTAAAATAATTTCTTCTTAGCACACTTAGTACCTTTAATGTATTTGTTATCAAAATTGTAAGAAAGCCCTTTTGCTCTTTTTTCTTCCAATTATTGTGGTGCCAACATTGTAGGTTGTGGAAGGCTAGGATAAACAACACTTCCATCTTTATAGTTGTGAGGGGTAGACTTCCTTGTTGCCATAATTTTTCTTTCCACTTTTCTTGCTAACATTTTTATTTCCACTTTTCTTGCTAACATGAATTGCTTCTCCAATGAATCAAGTTCCCAAAGGGAAACCTCATGTTTAATGTTATTCTTTAAAGTCCCTATGGAGACATCAATCCTCTGCTTCTCTGGAATATCATTTTCCCTTATATTAAATTTTTGAAAGTCCTTAATAGGCTTTTCCATTGAACACTTCCATTTGAGATTTATCAATTAGCTAAAGAAGGTGTTTCTCTTTGTATCCTCATAATGTGTTATCATTTCCTTCGTGAAAATTGACTAGGTAACAAGTGGTTTATTAGAACAAAGCCCTTTATACCATAAAAATTGATCCGGTTCTAAATATTAAGATGCAATACATACCTTTTGTAACATTTCCACCTCATGTAGATCAAAATATTGCTCCATCTAGAGTATCCAATTCACTGGATCCTTGCCATCAAACTTCCTCATATCACCTTTTCTTGATTTTAGGAGCTTGATCTTGAAACGATTGTAACTGTAATTTCAAATATACAAGTTTTTTAATTACATCCTATAGTAGCCCTCCGAGTGATCTTTCTAAGCCCGCAAATCTGATCAAGATTGGATTCTGTAAGGAAGAGTTATGTCAAAACTTCCACTATGACCTGATTTTAGAGTAGTTTAGTAGAGAGAAATTGTACGAAGTGCCACATGTCACTGTTTCAACTTTGGGACATAAAAATCATACAAATAAAACTACATCCCATTCTCTTTTTTCTTCTTCTTACGAATTTTCAATTTGATGCTCAGAGAGAAGGTTATGACAATTTTCCCAGGGTCACCTGTTTCGGATGTAATTCAAGATCCTGCAAAAACCCTACATTTCTTCGACTGTATCTCAAAAAATATAGAAAACAAAGATCTTACAATTGAGTACAAGCTTCACCAAAATAGCGGCTCAAACGGTTTTTAATTTCACAGCCTAAAACTTCACATAAAAACAAGTATAGTGATAATTCCATGATGACCTGTTTGAGATGGAATTCTATGGTTTTCAAAAATCCTAACTTCCTTAGATCATATCTACGAAAATATAGCGAGAGAATATATGAAACTTGGTCTGGAGGTTCAAAACGATTTTGGGTAAAGTGGGTTTTTGTTTTAGTTTCTGAAACTTCGTAGCGAAATTGTTTAAGTGAAAATTCCACTATGACCAGTTTGGAGCAGCAAAACCCTAGAATGCAAGGCTCTAATACCAAATGTTATGAAATAAGCTCACAAAAAGATAGAAAAGATAGATCAACTCCTTATATATAAGCCTCTTCGAGGGGGCAACCTCCTTTACATTACAAAAAATGAACAATCCTTCGATGATACAAATGGGAAGACCTCCTTTATATATATAGGAGTCTAAGGGGTCATAATATAATCAGAGCTAGCATAACAATAATAATGTAAGGACACAATAATAACAATAGTGGGATTCTATGGGGCACAATAATAAAAATATGGGGACTACATCATCACAAAAATATAATAAGGCGGTGGTACTAATAACAATAAGGGGTTACACTAGTAGTATAGTGACCTAGCAATACACCTAACACCTACCAGTGTAATCATCAACACAATTCTTCGTACATTTATTTTCATTGTGGGAAGTAGGAGTTAGAGCTTTGGGGGAAATAATTGGAAACATAGTTCTTGGTTAGAGGAATGAAGTAAACTTTAATTTATTTCCAACAAGAAAACCTTAGATAATTATATTCTAAAAAAGGATACACTTGAACGTGTGCAAAGATGAAAAATGATGTTATATAATAAATTAAATAAGCTTGTTTGGATGAATAAATATATAAATATGCGCAAAAGAAAGAATACATTTGAATGTGTGCAAAGATGAAAAAGGATATTATACAATAAATTAAAGAATCTTGTTTGGATGGATAAATATATAAACATGCACAATAACCCTTATTCACCTGTAAAAATATAGTATGTTTTAAGCTACTACAGAAAAGAACTATTGAAGGTAAGAAAAATAAATTTATACATAGTTTAACTTGTAGAAAAATAAATGTATACCTAGTTTAGCTTGCTATAGATCAAAGGACCAGAATCATATCAATTGGTCATGTAACAAGCAGTCTTGGGTAAAGTATTACTAGGGCCTAGAGGAAAACCTTCATAAAGTACCATGACAACTGTTCAACACACCTCTTGAATAATTTTCATATTCTCTTCTTCAAAGAAAATGATAGTAATAGTAAGTTATATATAATCATTATGCAGAAACAAAATCTATACAGTTGACACAAATATCTAATGTGTCCTCATAGAATATAAATATAACAAATAATATAATATTGTAAAATTTTGATGGAATCACTTCATTACACACATTAACAAGTAAATAGATTTTATAAATTGTTCTTATGAATAAAAATTAATATTTACATTGTTGGGGCTATAAGACAACCAAAACTATCTTCTCATAATCAAATATTCTCACTAATAAAGAGAGGGTAAATCACTTGAATTGAAATCGATATACATGCATTGTTTTGAGTGTCGAGCCTTTTGGGAAAATCCCTAGCTAGTTTTGGGTTTTATTTATACTCAAACAACATCAAATTTCCTTGCAACCAACATCCAAAAAAAATCAGAACTGACATTGAAACCCTATAAAGTGGAAGTGTTGGGTAAGTACTTGAAGGTCAAAGAGTAGACGAAAAAAATTGCATATATTTTGACCCCAAAAAAATGTCACAAGATAACCCAATTTAGTTGTAGACTAACCTACACACAAAAGAAAGGAATTCCTTAGTTTGGATTGGAATCACTCTAAATTAATCAGGCAAATAATGTTATAGAGGGTTTTGAGATAAGTAGAGTCTAACCTTAGTAATATAGATGAATCCTTGAATTCGATACTTTGTTCTAAAGGGAATAACATTAGTATTGTACATATATGTCTTTACAAATAAAAATTATATCAAGATGAGAATCGAGTTACAGTTTAATTATAGAGTTAAAATTATGGAAATATTGTATAATATTGGAAGGAACTCCATGTATGAAGGGTAGTTCATTTTGAAATCATTGAGGAAAATAGAAATTATGTTGAAATTATTTGATGGAACCATAACCAACATATGATACATCGCAACCAAAATGTTAAAAGTAAAAGATTACAATCATATACCCAATATGCAAGAATGGCTATTGTATAACAAACATAAGTGAATGTAGAGGAACCAAAGACCTTGTGATGGCTTAGCGAAGGATTTCATCCATACCACATTTTACAAGGAGTCCTTTTCTTAGAGCGTGAGATGGACATAACGTTCTCACATAAATTGCACATAGAATCACATCATGAAAAAACATCAATGTTCTATTTTTGAAAATGCTCATTGAGCGAACTATATTCAATATAGTAATGTTCATTCTTTCATCTACATTTTTTTGTTGAGAATTGTATGGAACTATGCTCTGATTTTGAATCCCATTCTTGCAAAGATATTTTTCATATTAATTAGAGTACGTTATCTTCCATTAACAATATGAAGAGAGCCAATATCTGATTATGCCTCATATCCAATCCATGCATGAAAATTTTTAAAAGTTTTGAAAGCTTGAGATTTACTTTTCAATAAGTACAGCCAACACATTCCAATGTAATCATCAACATAATTATTCGTACATTTATTTTCATTAGCATAAGGAAATTGCGTAGGACCACACAATTAAAATATATATGTCCAACTTTTCTACATGAATAATGGGGCCATGATAGTGAATGGGAACAAGGAACAATATATTTCTTAGATTGCTAGTGAATTTGAACAAGGAGAGAGTTATCCCAACAATAATATGAGACAAAGAAGAATTTAGAAATGATTATGCATAGCTACAAGCCCATACAAATAAGGAAGTGGTAAATCCCACATATATTTAGTAGGGTAATCAATTAAAAAATTTAATGCTTAAAGTACTTAGGTATAATAAAAGAAACCTACTGAGTTCTCATTCTTTGGGAATTAAATCACCCTTGAAGAGGAAAGGGCAAGACTAAGTAGAGCAATAAATTAGATAATATTGATGGATAGTCTAGAGATCTTGGTATAATAAACAATGTTCCAATGTAAATAAGCCTGATAATTTTCCATGTAGTAGAGAAATTTTTTGGGTATAATATTTAGAGTGAGTTAATATGCCATGGTTTTTCAAAATGAAAAATAAAAAATAGTTGTCAATTTTGACATTTTTTTATTTATTTGCTCAAAGTTTATAATTTAAAATTATTTTAACTTAAAAATCATTAGAGCTTTCAATATTTTTATGAAAATACCATTAAACATTTTATGTTTTGCATATTAGGGAGTGCTAATGTTAGACAAGGTTTATAAGCTTTAAAATAAATTTCTATCCTTGAAATTTTTGCTACTAGATAGAACCCTTCGAGAAGTAAGAAAAAACATGGCATAGTTGTGGAAGATATATAAAAAAATTAAGTGATTAAAAGAGAAGAATAACATGAGACATTGTTGATTAAGACTATTATATTGGGAATAACTAATAAGAAATAAAGTTGTGGGTCATTTAATGTTTGGATGTTGCGAGCCTCTGTGACATAGTACTGATGAAAATCGTCAATGCGAACGGTGTGTACATTTCATGATATTTTTTCTTTTAAATGATGAAAGATAATTTAGGATGCGTAAATGTAATAATATTACAATTTAGTGAAAGAAACAATGGATGCTTCTTTTATTTTGTTAAAGTTTTTTATGCATGTCTGAGTTTGTTTCAACTTCGTGGCTTCTTTTGATCACAATGAGAACTAAGAAATTTGTCATTGTACATATATAATAAAAATATGAACATTTTTAGTAGAACAGTCGCAATAGGAGGTGATATAGGTGTTACCTATCCTAAGCAATGTGCATTGTTGAACAATTATCTACTTGTTAATGAAAAGTATTACCTTTCCCATTGAGTGTATATCTATTTTATTAGATTTCCATATATTTCAATGTTTTTCTTAAAATATATTTATTAATTGGTCAATAACCAACAAAAATATATTTTTATATTGTAATACCATTCTCTTCCAAATCATGTGGAAGGTGTCTTGCATATCTCACACTCATTGAAAGGGTAATTTTAGTGAATAATGTGGTTAGAGAAACATTAATATGTGTATAATGATTTCAATATATTTTGGTTTGTATCCTTTAAATTTCATTCCTAAAGAAATAAATGGGAATGCATTCGAGATTTGCATAATTTTAATAGAAAAATATCTCATAGACTCTACATATCAGTGAAAGTCAGTGAAAGCCATTGTATTGATCTCAACAATGCCTTAGATTTCAATAGAAAGCCTCAAAATTTAACTTAGAACTCA